>CAUYLG010064464.1:0-28124 GCA_963573385.1 Cacajao melanocephalus | reverse complement strand
AGGCATGCACCACCATTCCCAGCTAATTTTTCTTTTTTTCTTTTTTGTTTTTTTTTTTGAGACAGAGTCTTGCTCTGTCACCAGGCTGGAGTGCAGTGGCGCGACCTCGGCTCACTGCAACCTCTGCCTCCCGGGTTCAAGCAATTCTCCTGCCTCAGCCTCCCGAGTAGTTGGGACTACAGGCGTGTGCCACCATGCTCAGCTAATTTTTTTGTATTTTTAGTAGAGACGGGGTTTCACCATGTTGGCCAGGATGGTCTCGATCTCTTGACCTCGTGATCCGCCCGCCTCGGCCTCCCAAAGTGCTAGGATTACAGGCGTGAGCCACCGCGCCCGGCCCCAGCTAAGTTTTCTATTTTTCGGTAGAAACAGGGTTTCACCACATTGGACAGGCTGGTCTCGAACTCCTGACCTTGTGATCCCCCTGCCTCAGCCTCCCAAAGTGCTGGGATTACAAGCGTGAGCCATGGCGCCCAGCTGGAATAACGAATGTTAAATACCTGACTTGCTTTCTGAATACATTGAGGCTGATTCTTTAATCTCCACAATTTAGATAATTTTGTAACCTTGCTGACCAATTATGCCTTTTGAAGATACATTCCTTTTGTTGATTTGTTAATGCATTCAGTTAAATTTTACTCTGAACAGAGAACCGTTTTCTCTATTTAAAGTGACTTTGCCACTTTCTGCTTCCTTCCCTCCTTCTTTCCTTCCCTTTTTTGTTCCTTCCTTTCTTTTTTTCTTTTTTTTACAGATAATTCTCAGGGAGCCAACTTAATATCCTTTTTTCCAAGCTATTGCATAGAGTGGGAGATAGGGACATAGTTTTCAATTACTGGTTCAGATGCTTCACAATTGTCCCCTAGTGTTTCTGCAGTACTCACTGGCAGTTTTCTTTTGATTTTCGTCTTGGCACTGCAAACCAACCTTACAATTTCCTTCCTGTCACAGAAGTAACTCTCTATTTTCAATGGTTAGAGAGCTGTGCTGTCTGATACGGTAACCACTGGTCACAGGTGGCTACTGAAATTTAATTAATTAAAATATAACAAAATATTTAACAGTTCAGTTGCTTACGGTTTTTTTTTCTTTTTCTTTTCTTTTTTTTTTTTTTTTGAATCAGGGTCTCACTCTGTCACCTAGGCTGGAGTGCAGTGGCAAGATCTTGGCTTACTGTAACCTCCGCCTCCCAGATTGAAGCAATTCTCCTGCCTCAACTTCCTGAGTAGCTGGGACTACAGGTGCATGCCACCACGCCCAGCTAATTTTTGTATTTTTTGGTAGAGACAGGGTTTCTCCATGTTGGCCAGGCTTGTCTCAAACTGCTGACCTCAAGTGATCCATCCATCTCTGCCTTTCAAAGTACTGGGATTATAGGCGTAAGCCACCATGCCTGGCCAGTTTCTTTAGTTTTACTAGTACTCAGCCACATGTAGTAGCGGTTCCCTATTGGACAATGCAGATATAAAATGCATCTGTCACTGCAGAAAATTCTATGGGATAGCACTGACTTAGAGATTCCTACATTTAAAAGCAGCAAGTAGGCCAGGCGTGGTGGCTCATACCTGTAATCCCAGCACTTTGGGAGGCTGAGATGGGCGGACAGCTTGAGGCCAGGAGTTCAAGACCAGCCTGGCCAACATGATGAAACCCCGTCTCTACTAAAAATACAAAAATTAGCCGGGTGTGGTTGTATGTGCCTGTAATCTCAGCTACTCAGGAGGCTGAGGCAGTTATGTTTTGTTTATGTTTTATGCTTTATGTTTTTAGTAGAAATGGGGTTTCATCCCATTGGCCAGGCTGGTCTCGAACTCCTGACCTCAAGTGATCTGCCCACCTTGGCCTCCCAAAGTGCTGGGATTACAGGCATGAGCCACCGTGCTCAGCCTAGTTAGGGCTCTTTTGGCTACAAGTAACAGAAACCCACCACGGCTAGCTCAAGCCAAAAAAGAGGATTCATTTAAAGGTTGCAAGAGTATCCAAGGACAGAAACACAGCTCAGCCTCTGGAAGGAACTGGAATCTAAGACTTGAGTCTTATCAACACTCTATCTGCTCCTCTCTTGCATCTGCCTCATTCTCTCTGCAGACTGGTTTACACTGCTTTTCCATTCCACAATAAGCAAGTATGACTTCCAATAGCTCCTGAGATTGTATTTCCTCCATTCAACACATGAGCCAGGCAAGGCTAGACTCTTTCAGTGCTCATTCCAAATACCTCTGGGAAGGTGATCATTGGCCTCGCTTGGCTCAGGTGTCCATTCCTGGTCCAACTGGCTGTGACTAAGGACCAGGTCAACCATAGATGCATGAAGCCCTACTGTTATGGCCTTGTGATTCAGGAGGGTGGGGCAGGAGCCAGGAAAAGAAATCCGGGCAGGGCAGGCAACCTCAGGGAGGCCGCTACAATTCTCATTCTACCATTTGGTGGTTCCCTACTACTACCCTAGTCCTTCTCCTGAGCTTTTCCTCCCCTGAGCTATACCATGAATACACCCCAACCATTTCTTTATTTTACTTAATTTTTATTTTTTTGAGATGGAATCTTGCTCTGTCACTCAGGGTAGAATGCAGTGGCAATCTTGGCTCACTGCAGCCTCTGCCTTCTGGGTTCAAGTGATTCTCCTGCCTCAGCCTCCCAAGTAGCTGGGATTACAGGCATGTACCACCATGCCTGGCTAATTTTTGTATTTTAGTATAGATGAGATTTCACCATGTTGGCCAGGCTGGTCTCAAACTCCTGACCTCAAGTGATCCGCTTGCTTTGGCCTCTCAAAATGTTGAGATTAGAGGCATGAGCCACTGAGCTTGATCCCTCTCTGACGATTTCTACACCCTCCTCTAATCAAAGTTGCTTTATGTTGTGTTCCATCAAAATAGGACTCTATTATATGAGTAATTAATCTGATATAGACAGCAAACTCTAGCAAAGATTCCAGATAAACCCAAAATATCAAATTTCCCATCTGATCAGTGGAGATAATATTGCCTACCTTGAAGCACTGTTATAAGGTTTAGAGATCAATAATAATAATTAATAATAATGTTTACTCCCAAGTAACACATTTTCAGTTTAACACAGATATTAATGAAAATAAAATGTCAGCTGGGCACGGTGGCTTACACCTGTAATCCCAGCACTTTGGGAAGCCAAGGCAGGAGGATCACTTGAGCCCAGGAGTTTGAGACCAGCCCTGGCAACATAGTAAGACCCTGTCTCTACAAAAATAAAAATAATTAGGTGGGCATGATAGCGTGCACCTGCAGTCTCAGCTACTTAGGAGGCTGAGGGGAGGACTGCTTGATCCCGAGAGGTCAAGACTGCAGTGCACCATGGTTGCCCCACTGTGCTCCAGCCTGGGCGACAGAGCAAGACCCTGACTCAAAAAAAAAAAAAAAAAATCTTCTAGGGATTTCAAACACTATGTTATATTGCAGTGAAGGAGATAGAATATTTAGTTACTCCCAAATCATTTGACATAAACTTTGATGTCCTATTTTTTTTACAACCATATTGATCCTACGTAGAACTCAGATTTGAAAATCAAGGATAGCCTTTCTCACAATCTAAGCAAAGGATTTATCTAGTTGTGTGATGTTGGGCATAACTCTGTGCTTTTCCTCATCTGTAAAATGGGGCAATAATAGCCATTACCTCACAGGGCTGTTATTAAGATAAAATGAATTATTGTACGTAAAGTGCTTAGAACAGAACCTAGCAATAGTGAACACTATATAAATGTTAACATTGATTATTGTTATTTGTTTCTTAAACTGCAGGTTGCAACGCATTAGTAGTGGACTTAAATACAAAGAAACAGAATGTAATAGAATGAATAATCAGAGAGCATTGCTCACAGTAAGGATAAGTATTATTGTGGGTTGTGATAAATGTACCCAACCTGTCAGTTTCAATATTTGCTCTTTTTGAATAATTTGAATCAGTCCTTACAGCTTATCTGAATGTACACAGAAGAGTGAGAAACTGAATGGAACTCTGTGGATGTGGCTCAAGTCCATTTCGTTCTAATGCCTGTTCTACCACCCATGAGCAATGTGATTCAGCAGGTGACCTAAACGCTGTCTCAACTTCCCTTTTGTTAAAAAAGGGGGTTACTTGTATGTATCTCATAGGAATAAGTGAAGCACTTTGAGCTACTTAAGAGTCTCGCACTACTAATTCGACAACTCTCAACTTACCGTTTGAAAATCATAGCTTGGCAACATCATAGAGCTGTTGCCAAGATAATGATTCTTCCCAGTCCCCTCCCACCCAGAATGTCAGAGAAAAAAGTTCTGATTTGCAATAAACTGTTAAACTTTCTAAACACTTAGGAAATTCCTAGAATTGATAATGAAATACACTTAATGTGACTGTTACATTGATTTTAGAATTTTTTGCAATTTATTTATTTATTTTTTTGAGATGGAGTTTCGCTCTTGTTGTCGAGGCTGGAATGCAATGGCATGATCTCAGCTGACCGCAACCTCCGCCTCCCAGGTTCAAGTGATTCTCCTGCCTAAGCCTCCTGAGTAGCTGGGATTACAGGCATGCACCACCATGTCTGGCTAATTTTTTGTATTTTTAGTAGAGACAAGGTTTCTCCATATTCGTCAGGCTGGTCTTGAACTCCTGACCTCAGGTGATCTGCAGGCCTCGGCCACCCAAAGGGATTACAGGCGTGAGCCACCATGCCCAGCTTTTTGCAATTTAAATACTGAAAATTCAAACATTTCTAACATGATCTTTCTATATTTTACCATTTCTGGCTATTCATTTTTGTTTTTTTCTCTTTCCTTTCAATTGCATGAAACCTAAGTTAAAGCCTGAAAAAACAGCTGGGCATGGTGGCATGCACCTATATAGTCTGAGCTACTCAGGAGGCTGAAGAGGGAGGATTGATTGAGTGCAGGAGTTCAAGGCTGCAGTGTGCTATGATCACGCCTATGATTAGCCACTGTATTCCAGCCTGGGCAACAGAGCTAGACCCTACCTTATTTAAAAAAGAAAGGAAAGGAAAAAAAAAAAAAAGGAAGTGCTGTGTGACACTATTCAGGGAGATGAGGTTAATAGTTTTAAGCATCTGGTTTTTTATCTAATTTAAGGTATAAAAGTAGAAATAGGGACCTTGTAGTTCCAGTACTGACTTGGCAGGTAACAGGAGAAAGCAGTCACGAGGAGAAACCCTACTCAATGAGGGGAAGAAACTGCACTGGCAGTAACAGTAACACAAAACAAATACGGAAGAGTAAAGTGTAAAAGGAAGAGGACAAGTAGAAAAATGATTAAACTGCTGTGAAGAAGTTAAAGATCAGACCGGGCGGTGTGGCTCAAGTTTGTAATCGCAGCACTTTTGGAGGCTGAGTCGGGTAGACCACCTGACGTCAGAAGTTTGAGATCCGCCTGGCCAACATGATGAAACCTTGTCTCTATAAAAATACAAAAAATTAGCCGAGTGTGGTGGTGTGCACCTTGTAGTCCCAGCTACTTGGGAGATCACACCACTGCACTCCAGCCTGGGTGAGAGAGCCAGACTCTATCTCATCTCAAAATAATAATAATAATAAGAAGAAGAAGAAGAAGTAAAAGATCATAATCCTGGGCCGGGTGTGGTGGCTCACGCCTGTAATCCCAGCACTTTGGGAGGCTGAGGCAGGCGGATCACAAGGTCAAGAGATTGAGTCTATCTTGGCCAACATGGTGAAACCCTGTCTTTACGGAAAATACAAAAATTAGCTGGGTATGGTGGCACACACCTATAGTCCAGCTACTGGGGAGGCTGAGGCAGGAGAATCGATTGAACCCGGGAGGTGGAGGTTGCAGTGAGCAGAGATCATGCCACTGCACTCCAGCCAGGGGGACAAAGCGAGATTCTGTCTCAAGAAAAACAAATTAATAAAAATAAAGACCATAATTCTGAAAAACAGTAATTAATGAAAAGCTACAGGAAAAAAATGAGATGGAAAAGCAAATGGTTGAGATTCTTTTATGAAAAAAACTGAAGGACTTCCTAGCATTTGACTTGCTGCTAAAAAAAAAAAAAAATCTTCCAAACACATCGAGGCTCCAGGAAGAACTTTGGCAGAAGGACCATCAGAGACTATAACTGGTTTCTTTTCTTTGGAAAAGAGCAGAAGGTATAAATGAAAACACAAACCAGTGCTTGTATGCTCAATTAACATTTGACTTTCTTCCCCTCTTTCATAGAAATAAACATAATTTATGTTGAATATTTGCATTTTACCTTATGCTTTTTCATGTCCATATTCTTTGTAATTAGTATTAGTGGGTCTTTATCAATAGATCAGTAAATGGAGACAAAAGAAAAGCATCTGCTCCAAACTATTTATCAGGGTCGCAGAACAGAGCTGGCCTTTGAGTTTGTAACCTCTCCATTCTTGGTCTCTGCTACTATCAGACAGCCGTAACTACTGAGGAAGACATTCTAGACTATCTAGTACTAGTTAATTTGGATCTTTTCTCTGTACTATTTAAGAGAAGAAGATGAAACAATAGGTAGTCCCCACCCCCAATCATTTGGAATTCTTATGCACACACAAGCACTCTCTCATGGTGGTCTTCCTCAACTCCTGCTGGCAGCCAAGAAGGTAAGGTGGGAGGTCATGCAAAATCCACCTAATAACTATTTGCTGACCAGTTCTTTAACTGACTTTTCGACACTGGTGGAATTACAAAACCTCGCAGTGCTTATTTTTCCTACGGCCTGCATTTCCTATGTCTGTGCAATTCTGTTTTTGGAATAAAGAACTGTTATCATTTGTTTTCAATGTCATATGATAGAATCAATTTTACTGATAACTTCTGAAAATCCTTAAGTAGGCCTGCAAAAATGTGGCTTCCTGTGAGCCTCTCCATCTGCCTCAGAACTATGTATAAATGGACTCCGTTCAGTTTCACTTGCTTTCAAAGCTGTACCTTCGAGGTTTGGGAATTCAAGGGCAAAGTGATTTTAATTTGATGCATTTTGTACTGTGACCAATAAGGGAAAAATAAATGCCCTTAAACTTGATTGGTTCTAGTCACATTTGCCGGTCACTATTTGTCAAACCACTGCACATAAAATCACAGGCATGAAAGATACCTCTCTCAAGAACAGATTTCTGAGGAATGTAAATCAACAGAACGGGGAGGCGGATTAATGTGTTTGATTTCTCAAAAGTCTGTTTACTGTCTAATCTATCTTGGTCCTTGGATATGCTAGCAAGTAATTATTATGGCTAGTAAAATGACTACTAAACATTTATTAATAATTGTAGTTTTGGAATTACTTTTTTTTAAACCAGTCACGTTGGTTTCTAAAAATTGTTCCTCTGGCTAGACACAGGAGCCAGGTGCTGAGAGTTGACCTGGAGCCAAGTTTCAGGACTGTCCAGTCTTCGCATCGCATCTTCAGCCAGGCCTTCTGAATATTCTCACAATTAGAAAATCTATCCCCCCCGACTCGCAGATGCTGTTTTCCCCCCACTGGCTCTGCACAGAACATCATTATCTTTGCCAAGCTTCTGTCTCTATGGCAATAACAGATGGGAAGTGCTGTGGAATTATTCATGTTCAGGAAAGGAGGCAGTCAAGAACGAAGAAAGGTGGGGGGGGGTAAAGAGGGGGCACGACCTGGGACCTCGGTGGATGAGACCTAAGGAAGGGAACTTGGGTGGGGGTGCGGGGAGCGGTGGGGCTTGACAGGCTTGTGAGCGTTTGGGGGGCCTGTTGTAAGAAAAAAAGGAAAAAAAAAAATCTACGAGCACGAGTATTTCCAGCCAGCCACTCCAAATGTGGGCCCCATAGGAGCGACCTGAAGCAGTAAAACCCAGAAGAAATTGGACGAAAATGGGGGAAAAAAGGGGACAAAGCTCGAGTCTCCTCAATTTTGTGCATTGCTACTCGGTGGACTATTTCAGTTCCAGATCTTGTGGTGGGGTGGAGAAAAGGGGATTTCTTGGTGTTTCGAAATGTGATGGAGCAGCTCTGCAGAGTTCAATATGCTAACCGGCAACCCTGCGAACCAGGAAGACCACCCTACAAGCGGCAGAGCGTCACAGCCGGAAAGCTCTTAAGTCCTATCTCCCCCACTTCGTCTTGTCCTTCTCCAAAAAAAAAAAAAACCCTCAGTAAACACTGTAGAAACCTGTAATTTATAGCTCCCTTCTGGAACCGAGAGAGCAGCCTGGTGGGGTGGGGGCAGGAGGCTGGGGAGCAGAGACAGAAATGTTTGCTCACGGTTGTGCCGGAACTTTGGCCACCCCTCCCGCCCGGCCCGATGGCGGATGGAGGTCAGCCAGGGGAAGGCGTCTGGGTGGAGGCAGCCCGGGCGAGGCTGGGGCCGCCCGGACGGGGCGGAGCTCTGGCAGCTGGCTGGGCGGCCCTCGGGCAGGAGGCCCCGCGGGGGCGAGGGGCAGCCCAGGAGGGAGGTCCCGCGGGGGCGGGGAGTGGAGCCGACCCGGGGGCCCTGCAGGGCGGTCGCCGCCGGGCTGCCTCCGGGGCGGGGCGGCCCAGCTGCGGCCCCGCGGGGGGAGGGTCGCCCGTGCCTGACCTCGGGCGGCGGCGTTCCGCCGGGCGGGCACTGCCTCCGCCTTGCCGGCTGCTGGGGTCGCGCACAGTGCACCGCGAGGCTGCCCTGCCCCCTCTTCCCCGCCGCGCCGCGGCCGAGCGTCCGGGGCGCCCCAGGGTCTGGCCCTTCACCACAGAGCGGCGGGTGGGGCGGGGGCGGGGCGGAGGCCCCAGACAGCCGGCTGGGCGACTAGAGGAAGGAAGGAGGGAGGGCGGCGGTGAGGGTGGGGTTGGGAGGGAACATCCTGTCTGCGCTGGGTGCACCGCAGACAGCGTCGCGCGCCAGCCGCCCAGACGGCGCGCGGTGCCAGGAGCGCCGGGCGCGCGCCTGGGGGGGAGGGGCGCGCGCGCGCTCGAGACTACCGGGCCGGGGGTGGGGGGTGCTCTGAGGAGCCACAATAGGCCAGACGGCGCGCGCGTTTCCGAGAGAGCTGGGAGCCGCGAAGTGGCGGCCGCGGCGCCTCCGGCGGGCCCGCGCGCGCGGCGCCGCGGCTGGCTCCGCTCCCTTCCCCTCCCCCTCCCCGCCGCCCTCGCTCTCCCCCGGGCGGCCGGAGACGGCGGCGGCGTCTGCGGGAAGCCGTGTGTCTCCGCAGTGACGTGGGCGGGCCGAGGGCTGGTGACGTCAGAGGGCTGTGTGTAGCGATGTGTGTGGGGTTCGGAGCGGCGCCGGCACAGCCGAAGGGAGCGGGCGAGCGGCGACGGCGGCGGCGGGCACAGGTGCGGCTTCGGCTCGTGGGGGGGTGGGGACGCGGCGGAGGCGGCGGGAGGCCAGAGGCGCTCAGCCTCTGGGGAGCCCGACGGCGGCGACAGGGGCGGTGGGGAGTTCACAAAGCTCGTTGAGCTTCCCCGGTCGCCGAGGCCCGAGTAGGGGCTTTGGATGCCCGCGTCCCGGGTGGGGTCGGAGCCAGAGGGAGTCGCAAGGAGCGTGTCCCACGAGGGATTACGCCTCGTTGGCCCCAGGCGGTGGGCGCGGGCAGGGCTGGGCGCTGCACTTGACGGGAGCCGCGGGGACCCCGGAGACAAGGACGCCCGTCACTACCCTCCTCCCCCCGTCCAGCAGCGCTCCGCGGGGATGCCCTGGGCTGGATCCCGTCTGTCAGCCCCCGGCGGCGCGGGGATGTGCGCTCGGCGCCTGGACTGCCCCGGTGCCCTCTTCGTTCTGGCCCAGAGCTGGCGGGGGGCGGGGAGGTGCAGCATTAGGGGAGCTGGGGTGACACCCGAGAAGTTCCCCGGGAGAGGGTGCGAGTGGGGGGATTTCCACAGTCCTTCCCGCGGCCCCCGCGGGGGGGCAGTGTTGGGAGGGCACTTGGGGTTATCCCAGGCTCGATGGTGGGGGTGGGGGGACTCCTCCCTTTATTTCTTTCCACCCCCTTGGACACCCACTCCCAGGCTTCCCGTGTCCCTTGTTCTCCCCCTCTTCGGGTTAGAGATAGGTGGGTGGCTTTGAGTGGGCGGAGGACTTAAGGGTTTTGGGGGCTCCCCCATTCTAGGTCATGCCTCTTGCCCTCTTCCTTGGCCTGTGTAACTGAGGTGTGTTCCTGTGGTGGACAAAAGTCTGCGATGGCTGGTAGCATTGGTCCTTAATCCTTTGGGTCTGTTTTATGGTAAATTGCTGAGAGTTAGGGAAGCAAAAATTTTTATTTATTGGATTTCTTTTGGGCTTTCTCTCAGGAAGGAAGTGGAAGAAGAGTCTTTTCTTTTCCCCTCTTCCTCCATTTGCATTCTTTGTGAGGTTTGTCTGCCTTGTGCTTTTTGTCCCGGATTAGTCTTGTTCAAGGATGGAGATTCCCAGTCATGGAGTCTATAGCTTTTGGCTTCCATTAAGTAAAATCGCTAACCTTTTTTAAAAGAGAAAGTTAATTTTTGCCTACAGTCATTCCAGAAAAATAATGTACACGGACTGGCTGAATTAATCCACTTAAAATTGTAACTTAGTTACATATGGTAGATATGTTAACTCCTATCTGATTTTTTTGGATGAAATGTTTTTTGTTTTTAAATAGGAGATGAAGTAATGGATTTTTTCCCCCTTAAAATGGCATAACTGAAAAAGCCTCTGGTACTGATTGAGATGATCTGTTTAAGATTCTTCATATTCTGAACTCAAATGGCCTTTTGTGTTACATTATTGCTCGCTTTACCCAACTCCAAATTGCTTTCTTATTTAAATGAATGTTGTAATAAACTGATGTTAAAAAAATCACTCAAGCGTCACCTTTGGTAAAGTGAACTCAGTTTAATATTAAGAAACTGGTTTCGGCCTGGTGGGGTGGCTCACGCCTGTAATCCCAGCACTTTGGGAAGCTGAGGCAGGCGGATTGCTTGAGGCCAGGAGTTCGAGAACAGCCTGACCAATATGACGAAACCCTGCCTCTACTAAAAATACAAAAAATTTAGCCGGGCGTCGTGGCGTGCGCCAGTAGTCCCAGCTACTCGGGAGGCTGAGACAGGAGAATTGCTTGAACCCGGGAGGCGGAGGTTGCAGCGAGCCGAGGTTGCGCCGTTGTACTCCAGCCTGGGCAACAGAGCGAGACTCTTAAAAAGAAAGAAGAAGAAACTGGTTTTCTTTGGCCTCTGGAGCAAATTCAAATGTAACTATTCTCCACCCCCTTCTCTTTTTGCAGATTAATTAAAAGAAGAATGAACTATAATCTTTGAAGATAACTGGGCAATTTTTTGATTGTAGAAGTTCAAGAAGTCAGAGGCTGTTTTTACTGGTGTGAGGATTTACACACGTCTTCAGTTTTTCAGCACAGACCAGCAGACCATCATTTTTAGAGGAAATACTCCCTCTTCCCTCCTTTTTGGTTTCCTTGGTGGTGAAGATTAAATTGGGTTTCATCATTTTGACTTGTGTTTGAGTCTAGATTTTATGGCCCAAGGAATGGCATAAACTTTTCATGTGTTTGCTTATAACAAACGAAACCAAACCATTGCATTGATCCTGGACATCTTGAATTGAGAAATTGGTAACTTTATTTTGATATGTATTTCTGAAGAATTCAAGAAAACGAAGCATCATCAGAGGTGTGCATCTTTTCTTTATTATTAGAGGCAAAACGAACAATTTAATAGGCTTTGTAGTGAAATTATGCCAGATTATAAGGAGAACCAAAACTAAGTATTGAGTAATTTAAGGGTATCTCTCTTTAGAAAGTTTTTGTGAAAGTAGGTTACCATAAGTATTTTGTATACATTCATTACTTTCCCCTTTTCATATAAGCAACTAAATAGAAATGCAAATCTCAGACTTAATTGTTTAACAGAGTAGTGTAGCAATGGAAAACCTGCAGACAAATTTCTCCTTGGTTCAGGGTTCAACTAAAAAACTGAATGGGATGGGAGATGATGGCAGCCCCCCAGAGAAAAAAATGATGACAGACATTCATGCAAATGGAAAAATGATAAACAAGGTGCCAACAGTAAAGAAGGAACACTTGGATGACTATGAAGACATGACAGTGGAAACTGATGGAGAACATGTCAAGCGAACCTGTGCTTCCGTTCCTGAAACTTTACATTTAAATCCCAGTTTGAAACACACATTGGCACAATTCCATTTAAGTAGTCAGAGCTCTCTAGGTGGACCAGCAGCATTTTCTGCTCGGTATTCCCAAGAAAGCATGTCGCCTACTGTATTTCTGCCTCTTCCATCTCCTCAGGTTCTTCCTGGCCCATTGCTCATCCCTTCCGATAGCTCCACAGAACTCACCCAGACTGTGTTGGAAGGGGAATCTATTTCTTGTTTTCAAGTTGGTGGAGAAAAGAGGCTCTGTTTGCCCCAAGTCTTAAATTCTGTTCTCCGAGAATTTACACTCCAGCAAATAAATACAGTGTGTGATGAACTGTACATATATTGTTCAAGGTGTTCTTCAGACCAGCTTCATATCTTAAAGGTACTAGGCATACTTCCATTCAATGCCCCATCCTGTGGGCTGATTACATTAACTGATGCACAAAGATTATGTAATGCTTTATTGCGGCCACGAACTTTTCCTCAAAATGGTAGCATACTTCCTGCTAAAAACTCATTGGCCCGGTTAAAGGAAACTGGCAGTGCCTTTGAAGTGGAACATGAATGCCTGGGCAAATGTCAGGGTCTATTTGCACCCCAGTTTTATGTTCAGCCTGATGCTCCATGTATTCAGTGTTTGGAGTGTTGTGGAATGTTTGCACCCCAGACGTTTGTGATGCATTCTCACCGATCCCCTGACAAAAGAACTTGCCACTGGGGCTTTGAATCAGCTAAATGGCATTGCTATCTTCATGTGAACCAAAAATACTTAGGAACACCTGAAGAAAAGAAACTGAAGATAATTTTAGAAGAAATGAAGGAGAAATTTAGCATGAGAAGTGGAAAGAGAAGTCAATCCAAGGCAAGTTGTTTTTTATATCAATTTTTAGTAATAGTAAAATAATTTTATTTACTTTGAAATAAAAGTTATATGTTTAGAGTGTAACTTAACCTGTATGTTGAACATTCCTCATGCAACAACAACAAAACACAGACTGATGTATTTGTATTGCAATTTTTAGGCTCTAAAGTGCTTTACAGTATGTTTTCTCATTTGACTTTCCAAACGTCTTGTGAGAGAAGAAGTAAGACTGTTATTCCATTTTATAGATAAAGCAAATGAAGCTCAGAGAGAGAAAATAGCTTTCCCAAAATTATGTAGCTAGCGAGTGGAGGAGATGGGGCTTCGTTCTCATATCCTCTTTTTCACACATCCTGCTTCTTGACCCCACTGCATCTGTTGTTGTTCTAGGACTCAAGATAATTTGCACTTTGGTGTTATCTCCATTTGCAAATGGTACAATGGCTAGTCAAAACAATTCTTGTGGGCTCGAAACAGCATTTTTCAGAGATCCACCTATGATTTCTAATGTTTCTGTGCTTGGATAGTCAGGCTTGCTCAATATTTGAAACAAATGGAAAAGACGTATCTGAAGAATTTGTGATTTGAGTAATCTAGTTTTTTTTTTTTTTTTTTTTTAAAGGAGTAACTAAAAAAATTGACAGAGTAAGAAAAAGTTTATTAATTTTTTTTTGAGACGAAGTCTTGCTCTGTCACTAGACTGGAGTGCACTAGATCTTGGCTCACTGCAACTGTGCCTCCCGGGTTCAAGCGACTCTCCTGCCTCAGCCTCCCAGATAGCTGGGACTACAGGCACTCACCACCACGCCTAGGTAATTTCTTTCTATTTTTGGTAGACACCAGGTGTCACCGTATTGGCCAGGATAGTCTTGATTTCCTGTCCTTGTGATCTGCTTGCCTCAGTCTCCTAAAGTGCTGGAATTACAGGCATGAGCCACCACATCCAGCCGGAAAAGTTTATTTTAGACTAATAAAATATTATTATAAAAACCTGCCGGGCTTGGTGGCTCATGCCTGTAATCTCAACACTTTGGGAGGCCGAGGCGGGCGGATCACCTGAGGTCAGGAGTTCAAGACCAGCCTGGCCAATGTGGTGAAACCCCATCTCTGCTAAAAATACAAAAATTAGCCAGGTGTGGTGGCACACACTTGTAATCTCAGCTACTCAGGAGGCTGAGACAGGAGAATTGCTTGAACCTTGGCAGCGGATATTGTAGTGAGCTGAAATCTGTAGTGAGCTGAAATTGCACCATGCTTTCACACCTAGGTGACAAGAGTTAAGCTCCATCTCAGAACAAACAAACAAAAACAGGTGCAGTGGCTCATGCCTGTAACAGCACTTTGGGAGGCTGAAGCGGCCAATCACTTCAGGTCAGGAGTTCGAGACCAGCCTGGCCAACATGGCGAAACTCCATCTCTACTAAAAATACAAAAATTAGGCAGGCGTGGTAGGGTGTGCCTGTAGTCCCAGCTGTTTGGGAAGCTCAGCCAGGAGAATCGCTTGAACCTGGGAAGTGGAGGTTGCAGTGAGCCGAGATCACACCACTGCACTCCAGCCTGGGCGTCAGAGTGGGACTCTGTCTTAAAAAAAAGGAAGGAAACAACCTATCAGCCAAACTATCATAGGTTTATTTTTCCTGCTGCATTATCTGGTAGCCTAAACTAACATCTTCATTCTAACGTTTTGAATGCCTAGGTAATGAAAAAGATTTGAATTATTAAATATTCAATTTATTGATCTGGTTGTTTTATATTTCTATTTAGTCAAATAGAAAAGATATATTGTATTTGTTAGGAATTGTATAATAACAGTTCCTATAACAGTTCCTAACACTAAGTGTTTAAAATGTGGCAAGCATTGCTCTTGAGCAGTTTTACATGTATAATTTTATTTCGTTCTTAACAACAAGAGGTTGGCCATGTTTCATTTAGGAACTTTGCATTTTTCTACTGTTAGTTTTGATTCCTTGAAATATCTCTGCCTTTTTCTGTTTTACAGAAGAATGAATGAAGCGTATTAAATGACTGGCTGAAGGTTTATTCACAGCAAAGTTAGAGCTTGGACTAGACCTTAAGACTTGGTTCTGTGCTTTATTCTGGTGCGTTTAAGGTTTTAAGGGAGAAATTTAGTTAACGATGTAGTTTTAAGACAGTGATTAAGCCTAATGAAGATAATAATTTTAGATTCATTTACGGTAGTTTGCTACTTTCTGCTTCCAGAAGGCCAGCACTTTGAAATATCTTGCCAGTGGCTGCTAGAAAAGTTTTTCTTTTTATTTATTTATTTATTTATTTATGTTTTCTGAGACTGAGTCTTGCTCTGTAGCCAGGCTGGAGTGCAGTGGCGCAGTCTTGGCTCACTGCAACCTCTGCCTCCTGGGTTCAAGCGATTCTCCTGCCTCAGCCTCCTGTGCAGCTGTGACTATAAGCATGTGCTGCCACACTAGGTAATTTTTGTATTTTTAGTAGAGACGGGGTTTCACCATGTTGGCCAGGATGGTCTCGATCTCTTGACCTCAGGTGATTGGCCCACCTTGGCCTCCAGAGTGCTTGGATTACAGGTGTGAGCCACCACGCCCGGCCGATAGTTTATATTCTTTAGGTGCAGTTATTAACTGATTTTAAATAAGGATTGACTTCAAGCCAGCACTCAGTGTGGAACTTGCTTACAACTGGACTTGTCCTGTGCTGAAGTTTGTGCTCAGAGATTATATTTCAAAATGTGAATGCCTCTTTTGCTATTTGTGATGTCTTGCCCCCCAGCTAATTAGGTGTGGTACTCTTACATGTCTATTGGAAGCCACATTATTTGCCAGATATTATTGCTCCAGTCTTTTATCTTTTTTTGAAATAGAGTTTTGCTCTCGTTGCCTAGGCTGGAGTGCAATGGCGCCATCTCGGCTCACTGCAACCTTTGCCTCCTGGATTCAGGCCATTTTCCTGCCTCAGCCTCCCAAGTAAATGGGATTACAGGTTCACACCACCATACCCAGACAATTTTTTGTATATTTAGTAGAGATTGGGTTTCACCATGTTGGCTAGGCTGGTTTTAAACACCTGACCTCAGGTGATCCGCCTGCCTCGGCCTCCCAAAGTGCTGGGATTATAGGCATAAGCCACTGCGCCTGGCCTGCTCCAGTCTTTATTACTCTGACGTAAGTGTATTTCAGGTAAACTAATTTTCCTAATATTCTTGCTCTGTGTTTATGTGAAAAACGTGAGAACCATGATAAAGGTTAAAAAAAAAAAGATGATGGATGAATTTACTTAACTGAAACAATGTGCTAAGGTTTGGTTAACACTGAAACTATCCTTCATCTGGGACGTAATCCCGTATTGTCCCAGAATTCATTACCTTGAATACATTTTTGATTTTAGGAAGGTATGAGATTTTTTTCCAATCTTTTTGCTGTGTTATACTTTGCAGTATTTGCATTAGTGTTTGTGGTGTGTTTTGATACTGCTTCTAATTTTTTTTTTTTGAAACGGAGTTTTGCTCTCGTTGCCCAGGCTGGAGTGCAGTGGCATGATCTCGGCTCACTGCAACCTCTGTTGGGTTCAATCGCTGGGTTCAAGCGATTCTCCTGCTTCGGCCTCCCAAGTAGCTGTGATTACAGGCATGTGCCACCATGCCCGGCTGATTTTATATTTTTAGTAGAGATGGGGTTTCTCCGCGTTGGTCAGGCTGATCTCGAACGACCTCAGGTGATCCTCCTGCCTTGGCCTCCCACGGTGCTGCGATTACAGGCGTGAGCCACCATGCCTGGCCTATTGCTTCTAATTTTATGTGAATTTGAGAAATTTTAAAATTTAAGAAAATTTCAAACACCCAGTGCTTATAAGAAAGATTGTTATTTTGGTTCATGTTTAATACATACTTGAGTGGTTGTTTTATTATGCTTACCACTTCACATTTTAGAAACATACTCAGAACATTGTAAAGTACATTATTTTTGAGGGTCTGTGAGGAAGGTGAATTACAATATTTCCTCCTCTTAGATGGGTCACATGCTCCTAGTTGTATAACCAGAATCAAGAGTTGAATGCATGTCTTCTAACTTGAAGTTTAGTAATTTTTCACTACTTGCCCCTGAAACACATGTTAGGAGTAGAAACTGAATTTTGAGAAACATTAACTTTTCTCATCAGTTTACCTTAGTACAGGTTGAGCATCCCAAATCCAAAATCTGAAATGCTGTAAAGGCCAAGACTTTTTGAATGCCAACATGGCACTCAAAGGAAATGCTCACTGGAGTATTTCAGATTTTGATTTTTGGATTTGGGATGTTCAGCTGGTATATTGTGCAGATATTCCAAAATCTGAAAATCAGAAATTCAAAATACTTTTGGTCTCAAGCATTTCTGATAAGGGATATTCAACCCATATGATAGTTCTCAAATTCTATTTTAACCTGCATATAAATTTAAATACTAAGAGATTTAACTGAGAAGGAGATAGTCATTGACTGAGGAATGGTTTTTATTTTCTTCTGTGAGTCATTGAGTTGGTTGCGAAACAAACCAAATTGACCCAGAGGGAGTTCATTTTAAAAAGTCAAACTAGGCTTTTTTTTTTTTTAATTTGAGACAGAGTTTCACTCTTGTTGCTGAGGCTGGATCTTGGTTCACTGCAATCTCTGCCTTCCAGGTTCAAGTGATTCTCCTGTCTTAGCCTCCCAAGTAGCTGGGATTATAGATGCCCACCACCATGCCTAGCTAATTTTTTATATTTCTAGTAGAGATGGGGTTTCAACATGTTGTCCAGGCTGGTCTCCAACTCTTGACGTCAGATGATCCACCCGCCTCAGCCTCTCAAAGGGCTGGGATTAGAGGCATGAGCCACTGCACTCGGCCCAGGATTTTTTTTTTTTAAATTCAGAAGCAATACTTTGATTACATAAAATATCTAAGCATGTCAAATCATGTTAGTATTCACACTGAACATCCGGTCTTTTACGTCAGGAGTTTGAGGCCAGCCTGACTAACATGGGAAACCCCGTCTCTACTAGAAATACAAAAATCAGTGGTGGCATGTGCCTGTAATCCCAGCTACTCGGGAGCTGAGGCAGGAGAATCACTTGAACCCAGGAGGCAGAGGTTGCAGTGAGCTGAGATCACGTCATTGCACTTCAGCCCGGGCAACAGATCGAGACTTAGTCTCACCAAAAAAAAAAAAAAAAAAAAAAAAATCCTGAAACTTAGTAGACATTTGTTTGAAATGAAACAACTTAATTATTTTACAATTATATGTAATAAATATTTTAATTAATTTTTGTTAATAAATTATAATCTTAGAATTAGAAATAATTTGAAATGAGACAACTTAAATATAGCTAATAACGCTTTCTTACTCAAGTCAGCATAAGAAATAGTTGATTTTTAGGCCAGGTATGGTGGCTCCCGCCTGTAATCCCAGCATTTTGGGAGGCTGAGGTGGGTGGATCATCTGAGGTTGACCAGCCTTGCCAACATGGCGAAACCCTGTCTCTACTAAAAATATAAAAATTAGCAGGGCATGGTGGCATACACCTGTAATCCCAGCTACTTGGGAGGTTGAGGCAGGAGAATCACTTGAACCCAGGAGGTAGAGGTTGCAGTGAGCTGAAATCTCGCCACTACACTCTAGCCTGTGTGACAGAGTGAAACTCTATGTCTCGGGGAAAAAAAAAACAACTTGATTTTGGATCTGCCTAGATTGTTCTGCAGAATGTTGTTGTCAAGCTACTTATTTGATGTTTGCTTTTTGTATTTTTTATTGGAAAAATCATTATTGTACTTTAAACTGTATAAATATGTGCAAACATTACATTCCTGATTCTTTTTCACATCTTTAGTGGTTATTCAACAAAATCAGGAGTAGATCAAATTTATTTAAATAAAAATAGAAAATTAAGTTTGATCTACTTCTAATTTTGTTGAATATTACATTTCTATGGAAAAAAAGATTGGCAGACAAATTAATTTGCAATATTTGTAAATAAAATTTAAAGAGTAATGTTTACTTAAGATTCTTTTCTTTCTCTTTTTTGAGACAGAGTTTCACTCTTGTTGCCCAAGCTGGAGTGTGATGGTACAATCTTGGCTCACTGCAACCTCTGCCTCCCGGGTTCAAGCGATTCTCCTGCCTCAGTCTCCCGAGTAGCTGGGATTACAGGCGCGCACCACCACGCCTAGCTAATTTTTTGTTTAGTAGAGACGGGGTTTCACCATGTTGTTCAGGCTGGTCTTGAACTCCTGACCTCAGGTGATCCCCCCACCTTGGTCTCCCAAAGTACTGGTATTAGAAGTGTGAGCCAAAGTGCTGGGAGCCACTGCACCTAGCCTTAGATTATTTTCAAGCATATTAGAAGTGGTCATTTGTAGTGAATTGCTAAGATAATTGTAGGTAATTATTCACTGTTGTAGCATGTGGCTGACAGTCTCCACTTTACTAAGTTAAGGACAATGTATGCCCTTATTAGTTCTATATATTAAAATTTAAACTTTTAACATTCAGACTGGACTACTTTTAGTTTTTACTGTACTTGGCAGAGGGAACTGTAGAATATCTGATACAAACAGATGACCTAAAGGTAGGAACTTTAAAAAATTTTTTTCCTTGAAAGCATATTAGCCATTTCAGAGTTTAATTTTTTGTATTTTCGTTTCACTTCTTCATTTTTGTAGAGATCATTGGAGGAATAGTTTTCTATTTCTCCCCTCTTGCAAGCTTTTAATTATACTTTTGTTAGGCAGTGTGTTTGTCAGTATAAACATAAATGAGATAAGGAACAGTAGAATGGGCAACTACAAAGAGTTGTGTTGGGACAAAATGTGATCCAGTAATAATTGTGGTGGATTTGATGGTGATTCGTTACCCCAGTGATACAGTGTACATTTTGCAATTAGCAAAATTTTTGATCAAGTGGTGATAAGGTGAGAGTCAAATGAAGTATTTGTGCTCATATGAGAGACCAGTGTGAATACTTTTGTCTAACTTTATAAAATTAGTAACTGTTCCCTCTAGAGAGTATTTTTTCTGTTTTTTTGGAGCCCAGTTTAAAGCCTGGCATGTCAAAGGCACTCCATTAAATTTTTCTTTTTTTTAACCGGATAGATTTTTGAAAAATAACACTATATTTTAGAATATTTGGATTTTCTTTTAAAGATGGCTTAACCTTTAAACAGAAACAGTTTTCAAGTAAACTGTTAATGTAACTCATCAAACAAGAGAATGAGCATTTTGGAAGTTAAGAGCCTTCACTGCAGAAATGTAGGATGATATTTCAAACTACTATTGAAATACTATGTATTTGAGGAGTCCTCCTTTCCTCAAACATTTTCTTATCTAGAATTACATTTCTGAGACAAATAAGATAACTGAGTATTGTGTTCAGATGTTTCTCATTGATAGTTTTTTATACACAGTAATTACACTAGTTGGATATTTACTTAGCAAAATGAAGTATGCAAGAAAAAAATGTGAAACAGTTTTTTATAATAGAAACATTTTCTGAATTATTTTGTTGTTTTAGACTTGCAACCCCAAAAGGTACGTTGAATGGAGATAGTGTCCATTCCAATTATTTGGTTGATATCACATTGAGGTTTTTTTTGTTTTGTTTTGTTTTGTTTTGTTTTGTTTGCCTTCACCACCTCTCCCCACATTGAGGTTTTGAATAATGGTGACCAAATAGATCTGCTTAGATTGGATAAGGATTTGTTTAGCATGCCTTCCTCTTTTTTTTTTTTTTTTGGTTTGGGACAGAGTTTCGCTCTTGTTGCCCAGGCTGGAGTGCAGTGGCGGGATCTTGGCTCATCGAAACCTCCACCTACCAGATTTAAGCGATTCTCCTGCCTCAGCCTCCCGAGTAGCTGGGATTACAGGCATGTGCCACCATGCCTGGCTAATTTTGTATTTTTGGTGGAGACGGGGTTTCTCCATGTTGGTTAGGGTGTTCTTGAACTGCTGACCTCAGGTGATCTCTCCGCCTCGGCCTCCCAAAGTGCTGGGATTACAGGCGTGAGCCACCACATCTGCCTGCCCTCCTCATTTTTTACAAAACGACTTTTATTTATTTATTAATTTTTTGAGAGGGAGTTTTGCTCTTGTCACCCAGGCTGGAGTGCAATGGCACAATCTTGGCTCACTGCAACCTTTGCCTCCCAGGTTCAAGCTATTCTGTCTCAGCCTCCGAAGTAGCTGGGTTTACAGGTGTGTGCCACAGTGCCCATCACATTATTATTTTTTTCTATTAGTAGAGACAATGTTTTACCTTGTTAGCCAGGTTGGTCTCAAACTCCTGACCTCAGGTGATCTACCCGCCTTGGCCTCCCAAAGTGCTGGGATTAACAGGCGTGAGCCACCGCATCCGGCCCAGAACAATTTTTGTAATGACTTCAGAGTAATCAAGTTTTTGGAGCTCATTCTGTTAGTAACAGGATATGTGGACCCTCTCTATCCCTGGCATTTTTTTTTTTTTGAAATCTCTAGAATGGCTTTGTAAATAGTACCTCCCATGGTTTAGGAAATAGTCTATATTTTATTAGTAAAAAATAGAATTGTTAGCATATATAACAATGATAAATATAAATACTTATGACTTTTAAAAGTTAGAAATTTATCCTTTTTGTTTGAGAAATGGGGAAAAAACTAAGAAACTTTAAAGAAGGAAAACAGGCTGGGCGTGGTGGCTCACACCTGTAATCCCAGCACTTTGGGAGGCGGAGGTAGGAGAATTGAATGGCTTGAACCTGGGTAGTGGAGGTTGCAGTGAACTGAGATTGCGCCATTGTGCTCCAGGCTGGGCTACAAGAGGAAGACTCTATCTAAAAAAAAAAAGAAAAAAAAAAGAGATCGCTATGTTTTCAGAGTAGGTGTGAATCATCATAGCCAGTAGATTTCTCGTAGCTGTGCATATGCTATCATTTATGCCATTGGGAAACCAAGGAAGAATCAATAATTGGGCTAATTTTTTTTTTTTTTTTTTTTTTTAGATGGTATTTTGCTCTTGTTGCTCAGGCTGGAGTGCGGTGGCACAATCTTGGTTCACTGCAACCTCCGCCTCCTGTGTTCAAGTGAGTCTCATGCCTCAGTCTCCCAGGTAGCTGTTATTACAGGCATATGCCACCACACCTGGCTAAGTTTTGTTTTGTAGAGACGGGGTTTCACCTTGTTGGTCAGGCTGACCTTGAACTCCTGACTTCAGGTGATCTGCCCGTCTTGGCCTCCCAAAGGGCTGGGATTATAGGCGTGAGCCACCGCACCTGGCAAATTGAGCTAATTTTAATCCTTTAGAATTCTGGGAGTAGAAAGTGATTGTGGAGCCAGAATTCAGTTTGTTCCTAGTAAGGGGGTAGAACTAGTTTGAGAATAGCTTTGGTAATAGCTTGATTCTGTATTTGTTCACATATAGAATTTTATTTTAGTGGGGTTCGTATTACATAAAATAAGGATATTGTTAGACTCTAGAAAACAAAAGAATATAGAATTAAACAATGCATCTTTTTTTCAGATGTGGTTTGCTTCAATCACTAACTCATTATGTTAGGCAGAAAGAGGAATCAATAGGAAAGATATAAAATTAGTTTGAGTCCTTTTGGTTTCATGACTTACAGACTTAAGAATGGATCATAAGGACCGGCGCCTTATTTCAGTGGAAAATACGTGTATGACACTGAGATTTCCACCTAGTTGCAATATCAAATTTATTGGGCATCACAGACCTTCAGTATAAAATGTCATGGGATTAACAGGATTTTTATTAGTGTATTTCTCTTCCTTCAAGTTGTAAAGGGGATGCCATACTACCAACTTTGCATGGCTTTGTTTCCATTAAGGACTCAAAATAATAGTTGCAAAATTATTATAAGAACTTGAGCCTTTGCTTTTTCTGTGAGCATTTTTAAGCATCTCAAATCTAAAATTGGCTTTGTGAGGTAAGTGGTATGATCTTTCAGCCTATTGAAACAGCAGGCATTACTGTGACTCGTGAAGATCTGTCTTTGATCAATTAGTGCAGATGCTTAGATCATACTGTCCCAGTTTTGCATTAGTTTGATGGATTCTAATGATTACAGTGAAGTGAGGCCCAAGACTAAGCCTTAAAATCTCCAAGTAGCTATTTGCTACCTTGTATCACTGTTCTGTTTCACTTGTTGAAACACTCATTCACAACAAGTAAGTATTAAGCCTGATACTGTACTGAGGGATTCCGTTTCTTTCAGTAAGAGTTGCTGGCAGCTATCTGATAGGGTGTCTTTATACTTCTGAAATCGTTTGTTGACCACTTACTTGAATGTCTTAGTATTATACACAGCAAAAACCCTGATGAAATATATTCACTTCCTGTGTATCCAGTCATGTGTTTGGTAAGGTTGCTAATTATTTATTTTGGGTCAGAACAAAGTAATGTGCATTTCATATGCATTATATTTTATTTCTTGTGTAAATATGCCATTAAGTAGATAGACTGTTAAATTTGCCAACCTTCACTACTGCCTCTGTTTTATGGACATAAAACTAAAAATTAATCTTTATTACTTACAACACTTAAAAAATGTTTTTGTTGTTGTTGTTTGAGATGGAGTCTCTGTAGCCCAGGCTGGAGTGCAGTGGTGTGATCTCGGCTCACAGCAACCTCTGCCTCCCGGGTTCAAGCAGTTCTGTTGCAGCCCCCACCAGTAGCACCACCATGTCTGGCTAATTGTTTTGTATTTTTAGTAGAGATTGGGTTTTACAGTGTTGGGCAGTCTGGTCTTGAACTCCTGACCTCATATGGAGTTTTGCTCTTGTTGCCCAGGCTGGAGTGCAGTGGCGCTATCCTAGCTCACTGCAGCCTCCACCTCCTGGTTCAAGTGATTGTCCTGCCTCAGCTTCCTGAGGAGCTGGGACTACAGGTGCACGCCACCACGCCTAGCTAATTTTTTTGTATTTTTAGTAGGGACGGGGTTTCATCATGTCCAGGCTGGTCTCGAACTCCTGACTTCCGGTGATCCGCCCACCTTGGCCTCCCAAAGTGCTGGGATTACAGGCATGAGCCACCACGCCTGGCCTTCCATTTCACATGTTTTTTAAAAGGCTTAATTCTGATTTTTGTTGGAATTTTGGACCTCCTACCAGTGTTTTGCGGCATTATCTTGATTTCTTTAGTTCATTAATGTTTGTCATTAGGACTTAAAGATCAAAATATTAATCTGACACTGTAATTAAAAACTAGAGTGCTACCTAAAAGCAAGATTTATTATTGAAAATAAGTTCCAGCTTGGGCAACATGGTGCAACCCCCGTCTCTACAAAAAAATTTAAAAAAATTAGCTAGGCTTGGTGGCACTTGCCCATAGTCCTAGCTACTCGGGAGGCTGAGGCTTGGAGGATCCCTTGTGTCCGGGAGTTGGAGGATGCAGTGAGCTATAATTATACCACTGTACCCCTGAGCAAGACCCTGTCTCAAGAGAAAAAAAAAAGTCTAGGAATTTTAAAGGGTTTTTTTGTACAAATTCGAATATTTGTATATGAATAATGCTGAGCAGGTGGAATTGCTTTTGTATTTAGAAAGTAGTGACAAAAGTTTTTGTAAATGAACTCAAGCTAAGTTATTTTTCATTGTGAGACTAGCATTGTATCACTAAAATACAGTGGTTCTTCATTAGGAAATCTGATTATCAAAGGGTCGCGTATACAGAATAACCTTAGGAAGGTGCAGAAATTTAGAGAAACTTTAATAAAATGCTTTCTAATTTTTATTTACCTTATCTTCTCTTACTGTATATTTTGGAATTGTTTAAATTTTGCATTCGTAGACATTATTTGGAGTTTTATGACAAAGAACTTTGGAATGAAATTAGTGTGTCTGAAATTTTGCTTATGTGTTTGAAATGAGGATGCTGTCTGTTCATTTTGGGGTAAATAATGATGAGGAAAGTGGGTGATAAGAGCATTTTGAAATGTTAAGGCTCTAACTTAAGCTACTAAATGACCCACTTCTTTGGCAAGTAATATAATGTATTTTATTATAATATTTAAATACACTGAGAAACAAATAATTCGCATATTGAAAGGTAAGATACAAGGCAGTAGATACTCGTAATTTGGTATCTAATTTTTATTCCTGATTAGTAGCATTACTGCTGAGCCATTTAATTGTGTTGTTCTTTTTTTGAAAACCTAATTTGTATGTCGACACAAATGCAGAATAGATGAGAAATTTGGCATGCCTCTGAATGTTTTGTTGTATAATAAACATTGTGTTTTTCTTAATTGTTTTGAACATACAGTTAGGATAATTTGTTATAAATGTGTTTATGGCTTACCACAGCATATTAGGTAAAGTTAACTTGCAACATTTGCTTCCCCATCATTTGTATTGTTTAATTTATATCTTTGGTAAGTTGTAGCCTTAGAAACTGCTGAGCTTCCTTGGTGCTTCATGGAGTAGAACAATATCAAATGTGAAAGAGACCAAGAGTTTTGTGGTAGCAGAATAACCTTGTAAAAGGCTACCTTGGGACTTAATGAGCGTCACTGTCATTCAGAATTCATTCAACAAATATCTGTTGCATTCCTACTACATGCTCGGCATAGTGCTAGGTATTAAAAATACAAAGATAAGGCTGGTTCTTGATCTCAAGCTGCCATTTAAGCAGAGGCTGCATAGCCACTTAACAGGGATTTTAAATAGGGAATTCAGACATTGGCTAGGGGACTGTGCTAGGTAATCTTTAAGATTCCTTAGAAGCCTTAGTCTGACTCTTACTGGGTTGTTCAAGACTAGGAAATAAAGAATAGGAACTAAGAGGGATGGCTGTTTAAAAATAAGGGAATGTGCTAGCAGTTATTTAAAGTGGCACCTGAAGTTTAGAGACACAGAAATAAACAGATGCTAGGCTTGGCTCATGAATAAAGATAAAACTTACTCATACAAATCAAACTGTAGAGTTTTGAAATGAACTTAATGATAAAAATTGAGTCAGATTTCAAGTCAAGGTCTTTGAACAAATTTAGAATTTGCTTGATACTCTGAAGATTTGAGATTCCAGTATTCATTATAGGAAAAACTTTTAAATATGTTAATCAGTAGTAATTTAATATATATATATATATTTTTTTTTTTCTGTTTTTGAGACAAGGTCCTGCACTGTTGTCTAGGCTGCAGTGCCGTGGCAGGATCCTGGCTCACTGCAACCTCAAACCTGCCAGCCTCAACTGATTCTTCTGCCTCAGTCCCCTGAGTAGCTAAGACTACAGGCATGCATCACCATGCCTGGCCAATTTTTAAAAAAAGTTTTGTGGAGATGGGGGTCTGTGTTGCCCAGGCTGGTTTCGAACTCCTGAACTCACACAGTTCTTGTGCCTTGGCCTCCTAAGTACTGGGACTATCGGTGTGAGCCACTGGGTAGGGCCAATTTTAGTGGTTTTAATTAAAAAAATCTGGAAACAATTTTCTTGGGCAGTACATCTAGAATTGTTTCAGGTATAACAATTATTTAAGAGGAGCTTTGTTTGTTTTCTAACAAATGATGTCTAGAAAAGAAATTCTCGTTTAATTCAAGCTGATCTTAAGTTTTATTGATTTGTTAGAGCGAACTTGTCCTTGTTCATTAATACCTCTTTGGTCATACAGAGTTAGGGTACAAAATGTTCTACCCATTAACCTACTTTTTAAAAGCATTGTGTTTTTTAAAAAAACTGTTTCCATGAATTGTAAAATATCTTAAACAGTTTTGAATCTAAGTGATATACAGAACATAATTTGGCTATGTCATGTTGATTCAAGACTTATTTTTAATGAAACAGGGTCTGGCTCTGTCACCCAGGCTGGAGTGCCATGTCGCAGTCTCACCTCACTGCAGCCTCTGTCTCCTGGGCTAACGTTATCCTCCTGCCTTAGCCTCCCAAGTAGCTGGGACTACAGGCGCACACCACCCTGCCTGGCTAATTCTTGAATTTTTATTAGAGATGGGGTTTTGCCATGTTGCCCAGGCCAGTCAAACTCCTGAGCTCAAGTAGTCTGCCCGCTTTGGCCTCCCAAAGTGCTAGCATTACAGACATGAGCCATTGTGCCTGGCCAACTCAAGATTCTTAAACATTAATTACCATACTTTGTTGAATCAGGTAGGGGACATATTAAACTATTTCCCCTGGCAATGCTAAAGCTTTAACTTAAATTGTCTTGCTTTTTGAAGCAGTTTTTGTGTTAGCATCTTGTAACTTTCCTCCCTCTTTAGGCTGTTAGCTGCCACTTAGCATCTATCATTTAGTATTTCTGTTCCAGAAGCCAATTCCCTTTCTAATTTACTGCTAGAACTAAGCTGTAGGCTGAAAAACGATGTAAATAGGTGATTGGTTTATTTTATCAATAAGCAGTTGAATTTGCCCAGATTCTGAATGTTACTTCAAAATGTGATAGAGTCATGCTTTGTTGCCCAGGCTGGAGTGCAGTGGCCTCTCAGCTCACTGCAATCTGTGCTTCCCAGGTTCAGCTGATTCTCCTGGCCTCCCAAAGTGCTGGGATTACAGGCGTGAGCCACTGTGCCTGGGTTTTTTTTTTTTTAATTCCACTCTTACATATAGTGTAGAGACCCTCACTGGCTCTTAAATCCTTTAAAAATATTAATCTTTTTCCTATAATTTTGAGGTCTTGTTAGTTTTTCAAATTCATTGCTCAAAAATTCGTGACAAAAATAAAGATCTTCCACATGCATATTTTTATTTTTGTTGTTTAATTGGCCCTAAATCATTTCCTGACTGATCAGATTGTATGATAGTGTTCTAAGAGCTGTTTCCTTTCTGTTTTCAGCCTGTTGAGGGCAGTGGGTTACTTGTCAGGTCTCTCCCAAGTTTCTTCATCCTCACTGATTTCCTCCATTAGTAAGATCTCGGTAAACAAATCAGAGTTTGGACAGTTTAGAATTGATTTTGTTTTAATTACTTCTGTTTAGCATCCAGAGATGTGTTTCCGGTCGTTACTTTCTTGGTTCCAAACTGGAATATTGGTATATCAGGCAAAACAGCTTTCCTCCTTTCGTAATTGGTTGGTGTTTAGTGGCTCTCTACTGTATGTGGTTTTATTCATTATTCAATGAAGTTGTCATTCCCATACACTCAGCCTGGTTGCAGAAGGAATTGGGAACTAGAGGCTTGTTTTTTTTTTTTGAGACAGAGTCTTGCTCTGTCACCCAGGCTGGAGTGCAGTGGCGTGAT
>CAUYLG010064463.1:0-59319 GCA_963573385.1 Cacajao melanocephalus | reverse complement strand
AAATGGTGGTGATAATCAGAAACTCTATTCAAAACTGGGTACCTTGGAATCCTAGAGTGAGGAGAGCATTTCAGAGGTGAGCTAGTGATTGTGGGCCATTTCTTTCCTGGAGACATCTGTGGATTATAGATTTTAACAAGGCTAAGCAGACACTGACCTATTACAATGTATACCAACTATTCCTTTTCCATTGAATTACCTTAGCACATTCACCAAAAATGAATTGATCATATTTGTGTAGATTTATTTCTGGAAAAAATATGGCAAATAACTAAAAGAGGGAGACCAGCTTTATGTTTGCAGCAAATTTCCTCCAACTAGTGTGATCAGATTTTTACTCTGACTTTAGAAGTCCTCAGCCTAGCTCCCTCAGTTCCCATGTGCAGCCCGTGGTCATAGCAAATGTCTTATGGAGGAAACTGGCCTTGCAATTGGGGTACTACAAATTTCTACTCTTACATATCACCAAAGTCTCACTTGTTCCTCAGAGTCCCTCTTCGTGAGCCAAGCCTAATCTTCAATTCAAATCCATAATCCACAGATGTCTCCAGGAAAGAAATGGCCCACAATCACTAGCTCACCTCTGAAATGCTCTCCTCACTCTAGGATTCCAAGGTACCCAGTTTTGAATAGAGTTTCTGATTATCACCACCATTTCCTCTATTCCTCACATAGCAAGCATCAGTGCCTTCAGAGAGAAGAGAGAAGGGTCAGAGAAACTAATTCACTCTTAAAATGTCAGATACTTCAAGGGTCACAGTCCCAGGTGGAAAAATGTATATTTATCATTCATTTATAATTTATCAAGAGGTCCTAGGTAAGGAGAACTGGCCTTTTAATAATTGTTTTAGTGGCTTACTATGGGCAGTTTTTGCATTCATTGCATCCGAGTCCCTTCTTGTAACCTATCTCCTCTGTTAGTTTCCCCAAAACACTGGAGAAAATGAAGGTAACCAAGTTTGCTTCTCTGCCAATAAAGATTGATAGGGAAAAATAACTTCTAAATAAGAATGAATCTGATTAATAGCAGCATTGGAGAAGTTAAGAATAAAGGCAGCTTATCTCTCCTACCCATATATCTATCTCTATCTCTATCTATTATCTATCTATCTACCTACCTACCTATCTTTCTCCCCTTATTCCTACTCACCATCCTCAGATAAGAGAGGTTGAGAAAATTCAATCCATATGTGGCACAGAATACCTACCAATAGGAAGTATCCATTAAATCCTTTTTGCTAGTGGCAGCTCATTCTCAAGCTAATACATGATCAGGTGAAACAAAAACAATTCATCTCAGACCCATAATCCCAGGACTTTGGGAGGCCAAAGCGGGAGGATTGCTTAAGGCCAGGCATTCAAGACAAACCTGGGCAACATAGTGAAACTCCACCTCTACGAAACAATTTATAAGCAGATCCTCATGATATTTAAGTGACTGCATAGGAAAACCCTACCTATGACCCCTGGCTATGTGTTAATATCTGGCAAGCAGAGTGAGGCACCAGACAATTAGGAAGAGGAGAATGAAGGAGGGGCAAATATTTGTGTTCTGTAATTATAGATACATACTAGTTGGGGACAACAGAATTAACATAAAAGGGAGAGGGCAGGATGGCAGACTATAAGAAGCCCATGTGCACAGTTTTCACAGAGAGGAAACAAAAGGGCTGGTGAACACCTACTCTGCAGGTTGATTATCTAGAAAACCATGCCAGTATCCATCAAAGCAGCAGTAGGACACAGAGAACAGAGAGGACCAAAGCTGGGCACCAGCCTGTCTGGGCTCCATGTGGAACCAGGAGAGCCTCTCCAGCATCCAAAAGGGTGAGTGAGTGAGAGCCCCCGGGGGGATTCATACTCTCCACAGGGACTTGTTCAAGAAAGGAAATGAGAGCATCCCCCTGACCACCACACAACAACCCCCACTACTGCACTTCTAGAGTGAGGCAAAAAGCCACCTGGATATTCTGCAGGAGCAACTCTTAAGTCCCACAGGACATCTACATGCCTTGGGCACCGGAGCAGACCAGCACTGATGTCATAGCCACAATAGAAGCCACAGTAGCAGTTTCTGGGAGCAGAAAGATTGCTCCACCTTCCCCGCCCTTCACTGGATGGGGCTTGGCACCAGCTTTCAACCCAGTGGTCCCACTTCTGCCTGAACTCAGCCAGCAGCTGCAGCCTCCTGGTGTCCCAGGAAACACTCAAATGGCAGGGCGTGTGACCCCACACACCCCTGCCACTGATACTAGGTGAGCAATGCCTGCAAAAGCTTTCAGCACAGTGGTCTTGCTTCTGTCTGAATCTACCCAGTTGGTGTGGCATCCTCTTTCCTGGGAACCACCCGGATGGCAGAGGATGTGACTCCCTCTGCCCTTGCCGTGGGTAGCCAGGCAGAAAACATTTGCTAGAACTTCCAGCCTAGACGTCTCACTTCTGTGTGAACTCAGTCAGAGGGTACAGCCTCTTGTTGTCCCCAGAAACGCCCAGGCAGTAGGGCAGGAGACCCTGCCTATCCCTGTTGCTGATAGCCAGGTAGACAGTGCCTACTAGAGTCTCTACCCCTCTTCTACCTGAACTCTGCTCATGAGTAGAGCCTCCTGCTCTCCCAGGAAACACTCAGAGGACAGGGCAGGTGACCCCACCAAACCCAACCACTGGTAGCCAGGCAGTCAATGCCTACTAGAGGCAGTCCAGCTTTTCTCTGAACTCAACCAGAGGGCACAGCTTTTTATTGTCCCAGGAAACACTCTGATGGCAGAGTGGGTGACTCCACCAGTCCATGCCTCTTGTAGCCAGGCAAGCCATGCCTGCTAGAGCTTCCAGCCCATCAGTCCTACTGCTGACTGAATTTGCTGAGGAGTGTAGCTTTCTATTGCCATGGAAACATCTGGATGGCAGGGTGAGAGACCTCACCCACCCCTGCCACTGAAAACCAGGTGAGAAAAGATTGCTAGAGCTTCCAGCCCAGCAGTTCCACTTCTATCTAAACTCAGCTGGTGGGCACAGCCTCCTGTTGTCCTGAAAAGCACCTGAACAGCAGCGTATGTGACCCCCTCTACCCCCACTACTGGTAGCCAGGTGGGCAATGTTTACTGGAGATTCCAGCACAGTGGATCTGCTTCTGTGTAAATTCAGTCAGAGGGCACTACTTCCTGTTGATCCAGGAAACACCTGGAGAGCAGAGCAGGTGACCCCACCCACCTCTGCAATTGGTAACCAAGAAAGCAACGCCTGCTAGAGTTTCAAGCTCAGTGGTCCCACTTCTGCCTGAACTATGTGGGGAGGTACAACCCTGTGTCCCCCGAGGAAGCATAGGGATAGCAAATAAAGACCAACCTGGCAAGAATACAGCCTGTCTGCCAAACGTAAAACCTGCCTGAGAGAGTCCCATGGACCAGAACATCCCAAAAATGAAACTCAGGCATGGACACAGTAATCATAGGGAGCTCCTCCAAGATCCAGGAGTGAACTAGAATCAAAGCCATTTGACTGAATCCACCTTATACCATGGCCAAACCCAAAGGGCATCAGAGAAGATAAAATCAAAGAAACCCATCCAAAAGACAGCAACTTCAAAGACTGAAAGAACATCATCCCACACAGAAAAAAAAGAGCCAACATAAGAACTCCAGCAACTCAAAAAGCCACAGTAACTTCTTACCTCAAATGATCATGCTAGTTTCTTAGCAATGGTTATTAACCAGGCTGAAATTCCTTAAATGTCAGAAATAGAATTCAGAATATAAATAGCAATGAAGATCATTGAGATTCAGCAGAGAGTAAAAATTCAATCCAAACTATAAAAATCCTAGAAGATAACCTAGGAAATATCATTTTGGACATAGGCATTGACAAAGTTTTTACGTGAAGTTGCCAAAAGCAATTGCAACAAAAACAAAAATTGACAAATGAGACCTAATTAAATTAATGAGCTTTTGCAAAGCAAAAGAAACTAGCAACAGAGTGAGCAGACAACCTACATAAGAGGCAAAAATATTCGTAAACTATGCATATGACAGAAGTTTACTATGCAGAACATATAAGGAACTTAAGCAAAAAACAATACCACTAAAAAGTGGGCAAAGAACATGAACAGACATTTTAAAAAAAACTACACATGACCAACAAGCATATGAAAACCTGCTCAACATACTAGTCATTAAAGAAAGGCAAATCAAAACCACAATAAGATACCATCTCACTCCAGTCAGAAAGTCTATTATTAAAGTCAAAAAATAACAGATGCTGGTGAGGTTGCAGAGAAAAGGGAATGCTTATACACTTCTGTGGGGAATGTAAATCAGTCCAGCCACTGCGGATGGCAGCATGGTGAATTTAAAACAAAAGTACCATTCAATTCAGCAATCCTATTATTGGATGTATACTCAATGGAATAGAAATCATTCTACTATAAAGACACATGCTGAAGTTGCTTATCAACTTAAGGAGATTTTGGACTGAGACTATGGAATTTTCTAAATATATAATCATGTCATCTGCAAACAGAGACAATTTGTCTTCCTCTCTTCCTATTTGAATACTGTTTATTGCTTTCTCTTGCTTGATTGCTCTGGCCAGAACTTCCAATACTATGTTGAATAGAAGTGGTGAGAGAGGGCATCCTTGTCTTGTGCTGCTTTCCAAAGGGAATGCTTCCAGCTTTTGCCCATTCACTATGATATTGGCTGTGGGTTTGTCATAAATAGCTCTTATTACTTTGAGATATGTTCCATCAATACCTAGTGTATTGAGAGTTTTTAGCATAAAGGGGTGTTGAATTTTATCGAAGGCCTTCAGAAGGAATGGTATCAGCTCCTCTTTGTACCTCTGGTAGGATTCAGTGGTGAATCCATCTGGTCCTGGGCTTCTTTTGGTTGGTAGACTATTAATTATTGCCTCAATTTTAGAACTTGTTATTGGTCTACTCAGGGATTCGACTTCTTCCTGGTTTAGTCTTGGATGGCTGTACATGTACAGGAATTTATCGATTTCGTCTAGATTTTCTAGTTTATTTGCATAGAGGTGTTTATACTGTTCTCTGATGGTAGTTTGCATTTCTGTGGGATCAGTGGTAATCCCACAGAAATACAAACTATCATTTTTTTATTGTGTCTATGTAATTCTCTTTATCATTTTTTTATTGTGTCTATGTGATTCTTCTCTGTTTTCTTTTTTGTCTGGCTAGTGAGCTATATATTTTGTTAATCTTTTCAAAAAATCAGCTACAGGATTCATTGATTTTTTTAAGGGGTTTTCATGTCCCTATCTCCTTCAGTTCTTCTCTAATCTTAGTTATTTCTTGTCTTCTGCTAGCTTTTGAATTTGTTTGTCCTTGCACCTATAGTTCTTTTAATCAATGTGCAAAAATCACATGCATTTCTACAGACTAATAATAGAAAAACAGAGAGCCAAAGAATTGAGGACATAGGCATGGGCAAAGACTTCATGGTTAAAACACCAACAGCAATGGCAACAAAACCCAAAATTGACAAATGGGATCTAATTAAACTAAAGAGCTTCTGCACAGCAAAAGAAATGATTAGCACAGTGAATAGGCAGCCTACAGAATGGGAAAAAAAATTTGCAATCTATCTATCTGACAAAGGGATAATAACCAGAATCTACAAAGAGCTTAAACAAATTTATAAGAAAAAAACAAACAACCTCATTAAAAAGTGGACAAAGGATATGAACAGACACTTCTCCAAAGAAGACATTTATGAGGCCAACAAAGCATATGAAAAAATGTTCATCACTTGTCATTAGAAAAATGCAAATCAAAATCACAATAAGATGTCATCTCACACCAGTTAGAATGGAAGTCATTAAAAAGTCAGGAAACAACGGATGCTAGAGAGGATGTGAAGAAATGGGAACACTTTTACACTGTTGGTGGGGGTGTAAGTTAGTTCAACCATTGTGGAAAACAGTGTGGCAATTCCTCAAGGATCTAGACCCAGAAACACCATTTGACCCAGCAATCCAATTACTGGGTATATACCCAAAAGATTATAAATCATTCTACTATAAAGACATATGCACACATATGTTTATTGCAGCACTATTCACAATGGTAAAGACTTGGAACCAACTCAAATGCCCATCAATGATAGACTGGATGAAGAAAATGTGGCACATATACACCATGGAATGCTATGCAGCCATAAAACAGGATGAGTTCTTATCCTCTGCAGGGACATGGATGAAGCTGGAAACCATCATTCTCAGCAAGTTAACACAGGAACAGAAAACCAAACACCACATGTTCTCACTTGTAAGTGGGAGCTGGACAATGAGAACACGTGGACACAGGGAGGGGAACATCACACACCATGGCCTGTCGGGGGTAGGGAGCTAGGGGAGGAATAGCATTAGGAGAAATAACTAATGTAGATGATGGGTTGATGGGTGCAGCAAACCACCAAGGCACGTGTATACCTATGTAACAAACCTGCACGTTCTGCACATTTATCCCAGAACTTAAAGTATAATTTAAAAAAGGAAGAAGAAAAAAAAGATAAGCATAACATTAAAGACACATGCATGTGTTTATTCATTGTAGCACTATTCACAGTACCAAAGTCATAGAATCAATCTAAATGAGAACCAATGGTACAGAGGTGTACATGTGGTACATATACATCGTGGAATAGTATGCAGTCATTAAAAAGAACAAGATCATGTTCTTTGCAGCAACATGCATAGAATTGGAGGCCATAATCCTAAGTGAATCACTGCATAAACAGAAAACCAAATACCCCATGTTTTCACTTATATATGGAAGCTAAACATTAAGTACACATGAACACAAAGAAGGGAACAACAGGCACTGGGTCCTGCTTGGGGAAGGAAGGTGGGAGGAAGGAAAGGATAGAAAAACTACCTATTGGGTACTATGTTTATTATTCAGGTGATAAAATAATTTGTACATCAAACCCATGTGACACACAATTTACCTATATAGCAAACCTGCACATGTACCCATGAATGTAAAACAAAATTTAAAAAAAGAATTAACATACAGGCTTTAAAATAAGTTTTATTCAGAGTACCAAGTAACAAGAACTCACTTAGAATGAGGAGTAAAAGACTGATGACTTGGCTTTCCTGAAGAGGAATTTGAAATAAAACGACCAGAGGAATGGGTAGAGACCTTCCAAAAAGAGAAACTGAGAGCAGAAAAGCCTTGCTTGCTTAATAGCAATGCACCTCTCTGACTGCAGGTAAAGGCTGCTCCTAAGTCAACAGATACCATTTTTTATTTCCCAAGCTGAAACAGCCTACACATATGTATTCTTTATACTTACTTTATATATATAATATATTTATATATACATTTAAAGTAGGTAAGTAGTTGGAGGTAGTAAGAGGTAGTAAGGAGAAGACTGAGGATAGGGAGCAGCCTGGTAGAAGACAGTTGAGAGATTTGAGTATAGAGGACTTAGGACAGGAGTGAAAGAATAAAGCCCTAGGTTATAACTTCCTGAATTTTATGGATTTAGCAGATAATAGACACTGTTCTGAGACAATTTTATTTAAAAATTTTTATTTCTATCCAAGAATAATGCAATATTGAGGCCTTCAGATTTCACTAAGAAGGATAATCTCCACAATTCAGTGAGTGCAATGCAAGGCTCCTTACTTTCCAGATAAGACATAGGTCGACTCATAATGTAACTAATATGTGTTACATTTTATAATGTGTATATATATCAGGAATTTCATAATGGGGCTTTTACTAGCTATTGTGCTTGACTTATACTTTACCACCTAATCATGCTGCTACAAAGAATTAAGGAAACAGCTCATCCAATCCTTCATTTGCCCAAAAAGAAAAATCCTGTGGCAATATGAATAATACGCCCTGAAAGACGTCTGTGTTCTAATCCCTAGAACCTTTGAATATGTTGCCTGATATGGCAAAAAGGACTTTGCAGTTGTAATTAAGTAAAAGCTCTTGGAGTGGGGAAATTTTTATAGATTATCCAATTGTACCCAGTGTAATCACAAGAGTCCTTAATGAGAAGAAGTGAGGCAGGAGATTTGGAGAAAAGTGATGTGTTGCCAGAAGAGGTCAAGTTATGTGGCCACTAGCCAGGTAACGGAGGCAGCCTCTAGAAGCTGAAAGAGCTTCTCTCCTGGAGCCTCCAGAAGCAACCAGCCTTGTTTCTGACACCTTAATTTTATCACCATCAGATTCATTTTGGACTTCTGACCTCCAGAACTATAAGATCATAAATTGGTGTTGCTTGTGCCACTAAATTTGTAGTAATTTTCTACAGCAGCCACAAGAAACTAATGTAACTTCTAACTCCATCCCTGAGAATCATGGTAACATCACATACCTGGGAAACAGGAGTCCTACGTCCCATTTTAAGCTCTGCCATTGACTTTCTGTGTGACCCCGAGCAAGTTATTGTTTTTACTCTCCAGGGCCTCAGTTTTCTCTTTCCAAACTCAAGGAAAATGAACTAAACATAACTAGCCTTACAGATTATTTTCAGCTAAGACAGCCAGCCAATAGGGACAGTAACAAATTTAGTAGAACACATCAAGCAATAGTTTTGATTTTACAAATTCTGAGTAGTGTGGAACCACGGAATGCCTGTCACCCATACACGGGAACTCTGCCTGGTAGGGCACAGGAGTACAGGAGCCCTGCTCTCTTGGTGTTTACCTGTGTAAACCAGATGCACCACCTTTGCTATCATAATTGAAGGCAGTTATAGTAAACTGCTGGGTTTACCTACTGGGAGACTGTGCCTTTGGTGAATCCAAAATGAATCTAGAGATTTAGACATGTTCCTGTTAAACAAAGAGCAATGTCCCCAGGAACAGGGGTGCATGCCTGTAATCACAGCTACTTGTGAGACGAAGGGGGATGAATTGCTTGAACCTAGGAGTTTGATTACAGCCTGGCAACATAGCAAGACCCCCATTTCTAAAAGTAAATATAAAAAGAAAACGTGGAACACTCCATGGAGAGAGGCTAAGATTGTAGAGTCACACTAGTACTCATGCTGAGCCTGGCTGCCTCCCAGAGCTGGATCCTGCCTAAAGTTGGGCAGTAGATGTGGAAGCTTATCTGCCTGTTTCATATATATGTTATCTTGCCTGAAGAGCTCAAAGAAACTTGGGAAGATGGAATACACCCTTTGAATACACTAATCCCCAGACTTGATTTCAGGGATAGCAGGCCAGTTAGCAGTGATCTGTTCCAGAACCATTCCTGAACTGCAAGGTGCTACTATGGCTCAAATTGGGCATAAAATGACCTTAAGCTGGTGAAAAGTGGAAATAAAATTCCAAGTCTCTCAATGACTGAACAGACTCCCTCTTGGCCAAGGGAACCCTAGAGAAACCTTAAAACTGATTTCCCAACCATGTCAGGATAAGTTGAGGTGTGTTATAATTCCTCCCTTGCTAACTGTCATTAGGAGGCTTTCTTCTCTAAGGATTAAACATAACCCAGCTCTTTTTGAAAGACTCCATCACTGATGTCAATGAACTCCCTGACTGCTGCCCCTCCCATTTGCAGTTTCAGCACAATAATTCACCAGCATTCCTTCCTGATGGTAGACCACCAACTACAGAGTAGTTCTGCTCAGCCTACGGATGATATGCCATGGTGGCTTTTGTATACTCTGCTTAACTTTTGGACTACAGAGAGTCAAAAACTCCACCCTCAGATTATGCTAACACTGCCATTTTTTAAATCATGGAACCCATATAATAGCATGAAGTTCAACTGCACATACAGATGTTTCTACCTTCATAAATATGCATGACTTCTCCTATGTATTATTGAATATATATATTTGGCCACCCAACTCAACATAAATTGCTGTTCCCTTTGCCACTCCCTTGAAGTGTTTGTTTCCAGCTTCTGACCCAGGGCTATGTTTTCTAGCCTGTCAGAATGGCCACCTTGCAGGCTGTAACCCTTTACGAAAAATAAAGTTTTCCTTTCCAAATTTACTCTCATTGGAAGTAGTGCATGCTGATATTTTATATTCTGTTTTAAATGTTTTTCAATACTAATTTCCACCCACAAATTTGATTCAGTTTCAATCTGCAAGTCTGCTTTTGAAGTAGAGGAAGGGAGCCTAGGTTGAGTTAGCTGCCCCACCAGACCCTAATCCACTTCACTTCTCACATATTCCAACTTCCTGGATTATCTGGATATTGACAATGCCTTTTAAAGTTGAAAGTGCCAGGCACAGAGGCTCATGCCTGTAATCCCAGCACCTTGGGAGGCCAAGGCAGAAGGATCACTTGAGGCCAGGAGTTTGAGATTTGCCTGGCTAACATAGCAAGACCTTGTATAGATGTGCATCACCATGCCTGGCTAATTATTTTAATTTTTATTAAAATTAATTTTTAATTACTAAATTTATTACATTTTATTCATTAAAAATTAAAATAATTAGCCAGACATGGTGATGTACATCTATAGTTTCAGCCAGTCCTGAGGCTGAGGCGGGAGGATTTCTTGAACTCAGGAGTTCAGGACTGCAGTGATTCATTATTCATGTCACTGCGCTCTAGTGGCCTTGATAACAGAGCAAGAACCTGTCTCTAAATACAATAAATCAGTAGATCAATAAAAACGTGAAAAGAAGGAGAAATTCAGTAGTAATCGCTAAGTAGGCCGCTGGCCTTTCTCTAGGTCTCCTGCTTCTTCCCTTCCTCTTTTTCATGAAAGATAAAAGCACACATTTGGACTGAAAATTGGAGGACAGGGGTAGTGTGAGCTAGTGCTTTACAGTGGAACTCACATTGCTGAATATGGAGGAGAGGCTTGGTTGGGTTTGAGGGGCTGCAGGAGAAAGGTAGGATGGTACAGCTCACGTCAGGGCCAGTAACCTTTTAGCTGTGTCCTGGGCTGGGTCATGTGATTTGGGGCCATGTTTTAAAAGCACTTCTGCAGAATTGAACTCATCTCTCAAGGTTTCTCTAAATGAATGGATTTGGGGAGAATTTAAAAGCAGCAGTCCTTCATCAATTTTGTAGGGGCAAATTCAATTTTTATCCACTTGAAATGAAAATGGTCCCCAAAGAAAGCACTATAACAAGCACTCAAACTGATAAAATTGCCTCTAGAAATTAAGTAGGTCTAATAATAGTAATGTATATGTCAACGTGGCTGGACCCATGTGCACTCTATTTCAGGACTTCAGGAAGTAGTCTCCTTCTGTTCAACTATGGTAAAACATTATGTTTTCATATGTTAATTACTATAGCATACTGTTAATTGGCACCTGTATGCAAAAGCTGACTCTTGTCTTTCTAGAGTCATAGTGTCTGCTTCTAACCAGATACTATATTAGAAGCTGTATTAAGCTGTTCTTGCATTGCTATAAAGGTATATACCTTAGACTGTGTAATTTACAAGAAAAGAGGTTTAATTGGTTTGTGGTCTGTAGGCTGCACAGGAAGCCTGGCAGCATCTGCTTCTGGGGAGGCCTCAGGGAGCTTATATTTACTCCAGAAGGCAAAGTGGAAACAGGCCATCTTACATGAGAGGAGCAGGAGCAAGAGAGAGAGAACGAGCTGGGAGGTGCCACACACTTTCAAGCCACCAGATCTCATGAGAACTCACTTACTATCAGGAGAACAACATCAAGGGAATGGTGCTAAAACATTCATGAGAAATCTACCCCTGTGATCCAATCACCTCCCACCAGGCCTCATCTCCAACACTGAGATTTAGGTGGGGACACAGATCAAAACCATATCAACATGAGATTTAGGTGGGGACACAGATCAAAACCATATCAGAAGCAGTGGAGAAAAATAGTAGATTATATAAAAATCTAGAGAGCCTTGCTTTAGTCCTGCACCTGCCTGGTCCTGTCAATAAAGAGCCAAACTCTATAAAATATTTGAAGAGATTTAATCTGAGCCAAATACGAACGACCATGGCCTATAACATAGCCCACAGGAGGTCCTGAGAACATGTGCCCAAGGTGAGCGGGGTGTAGCCCCAAGCAGGGGGAGGGGGCTTTTAGGTTAAAGGGGGATTTAAAAATTTTCTGATTGGTAATTGATTGAAAGAGTTATTATCTATAGAAAGGAATGTCTGTGTTATGATAAAAAATTGTGGAGACAAAGTTTTATCATGCAGATGAAGGCTCCAGGTAGCAGGTTTCAAAGAGAAAACATAAGCATTTCTTATCAGACCTAAGGCCTGTATTGATGTGAATGCTGAAAGGGTATAATGAGGCATGTCTGACCCCTGATTTCTGTCGTGACTTTAACCAGTCTTTCAGGTCAATTTTTAGAGTGCTTTGGCCAAGGAGGAAGTTCATCTAGATGGCTGGGGGAGGGGGAGGCTTATAACTATTTTTGGTTTACAGTCCTAACCAAGGTGTATGAATTGTTTGGAACTCAGTGCCTTCCTTGAAATACTGGGGCAGTTGAACTAACACAGATGGAAATATTTTTCCAGTTACAGTTTATAAAAGAGAGAAGTTTTGTGAAAGAGGGCATTCATACATATAACATTTTATTATTTGGTTAAACCTTTTGCATAGGCATTCTGGTTCTCCCACTAAGACAAGGAGGCAGAACAATAAAAAAATAACCAGATAACATCAGGTTACTTAAGGTTAAATATTAAAACAGAGAGTACTTAATTATCATGCCAACAAAGATTGGTACTGGCCTGTTTGGGAAATTAAACTGTTACCTCTTTCTCATGATTTCTCCAAAGGCTCAGTTTCAATTTGATGATGTAATAACCTTAGCATGGGTGACACCATTCTGATTTTAAGTCTGGCCTGTTGGGACCTCATGTAGGAGTTTAGTCCAAAACAATAGCCTCCTATAATTTGTGTTTAAGACAGTCATAATATAGTGTGACCACTGCTAAAGCTGAATTAGATATGATGAGAATGTCCAAGAAAAGCATAAAAAATAAGCTCAGGGGCAGTGGGGATTCCAGCCACAAATTTTAAAATATCACGCATACTCACTCAGCATGGGTCAGGACATATAGGATCTTGGTGGCCAAGCTAATCCTTTCTAAGTGAGCCACCTTGGCCTGGGCATAAATAATAAAATAAAATAAAATAGATGGAAGTTTAGGACCTGGGGATTTGCTCCTGCTCCCAAGCCTGTGAAAGCCAAACTCATGTTTCCTGCTCAGTCTCTCATGACTGTCCTGCATGTCCAAGTCTTTAAAAAAAGAAAAGGAAATGCTGATACATTGTTGGTGGGAATGTGAATTAGTTCAGTCACTGTGGAATGCAATCTGAAGGTTTCTCAAAGAACTTAAAACAGAACTAGCATTAGACCCAGCAATCCCATTACTGGATATACACCCAAAGGCATATAGATCATTATACCAAAAAGACACATAAACCTGTATGTTCACTGCTGTGCTGTTTACATTAACAAAAACATGAAATCAACCTAAAGACTCATCAGTGGTGAATCGTATCAAGCAAATCTGGTACAGACACACCATGGAATACCATGCAGCCATAGACAAGAATGAAATATCTTCTTTGCAGCAACATGAATGCAGCTTGAGGCCACTACCCTAAGCCAATAAACACAGGAACAGAAAACCAAATACCATATATTCTCACTTATAAGTGGGAGCTCAATATTGAGCACAAATGGGCATAAAAATGGCAACAGTAGACACAGAGAACTACTGGAGGTGGGGGAGGGAGAGAGGCAGGCAGGCAAGGGCTGAAAAGCTGCGTATTGGGTACTATGCCATCTGGGTGACAGGATCATCCATACCCTAAACCTCAGCATTATGTAACACTCCCAAGTAATAAACCTGCTTATATACCCTCTGAATCTAAAACAAAAGTCGAAATTATTTAAAAAATTATCCCATGGATTGTGAAGATAAAAAGAGATTTTAGGAGACACATCAACCAAATAAAACATGTGGACCTTGTTTGGATTTCTGTCAAAGGATAAATTTTAATGTATTATTAATAACATTAAAGGAATAATAGGTTTTTATATTAGGCATTGTGGTTGTGCAAAAAAAAAAAATATTAACCAGTTAGAGATGAAACTTGAAGACATGCCATTTGTGATTTGCTTTAAAATACTCCAATAGATACAGATAGAAAAAATAAGTGAAGGATAGAAAAGTATGATTGGTGAAATATTGATAAGTTTTGAAGCTGAGTGATGGGATATTCAGGAACTCATTATACTATTCTATTTGTTTTGTGTTGAAAATTTTCCTAATAAAAGGGTGCTTTTGTTTCGTTTTGGTTTTGCCTTTACAATATAGAAAGGAGATGTCTTTGCACTCTAAGTAGCCTAGACCTAAGAGCGTGTCACTATCACTGAGGGACTGCAAGGTGAAATACTCTTTATTTCTTTCTTAAAATTCAGAGGGAGGTTAAAATGTGCCTTTAAATGCATGCTGTGAAAAGGAGACATGATCTCTTTCACAAAATCAGTAGCAAATTTACATAGAATATATTTGGTTTCTGCCTCACTGAGATGGGTTTCTAGTTGCTGCTTTTAGTAGTTAATGTATATTGATGCAAATTTGAAGTGTTTGATGCAAATTGGGATTTACTCAAGCTCTATTTTCACATGGGAGGAGGACTGGACTTTAAATGCCAATGAATGTACAAAAAATCTACTTTTAACTGAAAAAGCACAGAGTCAGTGGTGTCTCTCCAGAAAATAAGAGGCTCTGTTTAGCTCAGATCCTCAATTTCTCACAAAACTTGAAGTGAAAGGGTGAAAAGATATGAAGCAGGAAAGCAAAACTCCCCGAGGAATGACTTCAGGAACTAAGAGAGAGACTGAGGCTGAAGATCTCACCACCGAGAAAAGGGCAGCTAAGAAATTTGAAATCTTAGCTCCAGAGACCAGGATATGCACCTCCACGATTTTTTTTCTCCTCCTAAAAAGAAAGTCAACGTTTCTCTAGTTAAAGCCCTAAGGAAACAATGAAAAAAATTATATTTGTAATTGTTGACTATGGCAAGTTGAAAAAAGCAAAGTGTCCAAAAAGTAGAAATAGCTAATAGAAATAAGGAAAAAGTACAAATACATGAAAAACAGCAAAATACCTTTACTTTTTTGCTTCTTAAATAGGCAAAGATTTTGCAATATATATAACATACATTGTTTCAGTTTGAAAACAGCAGTTTCCAAAGATTGTGGTACAATCTTTCTGGATGTGTTACTGTAGGTAGCTAGTCAGACGTGAGCAGGTCAGAAGAGGGGCCGCCCACCACCACCAGGAATGTCAGGCGAACATCGGGTAATGGTCAGGTAGTTGTTAAGCTGTCTCTCTAAAATAGTAATTGGTTGTAGCCAGCACCAGAGGAAGGCAATCTCCCAATAGATAGAAACATCTGAAGCAGCCTGTCAACAGTTTCCCAATAAAATCTCAGGAGTTGAGTGGGCTCAAGCATGCCTAGTAGGAGGCAAAATCGTGGATAATCTTTCTCTAGAAACACTAAGGGGAAAATGCCTCAAGTGCGCAGGCATACGATTTTAGTAAACACACTGCACATGTTCCCCACCCAAGTGCTATCAGACCACAGTGCATGTGGATGGCCCACCCCAAGGGAAGAATAAGGGGAGAAGTAACACAAGAACCCAGAAGCATGCTGACATATAAAACCCCAAGTTAAAAGGTCACACCAAGCACTTGATCTTTCAAGTTGCCCACTTGGCACTCTTCTAAGTATACTTTACTTCCTTTCATCCTTGCTCTAAAATTTTTAAATAAACTTCTATTCCTGCTTTAAAACTTGCCTTGGTCTCTCCTGTCTTATGCCCCTCAGCTGAAGTTTTTCTTCTGAGAAGGCAAGAATTGAGGTTGCTGAAGACCCGTACAGATTTGTCGCTGGTAACATACTTTGGTGCCATGACTCAGATACATTCCCCACTGGTAAGATACTGATATGGACAGGAGACGGGAAAATACTGGTTAGAAAAGGGTGGCTCCCCAGCAAAGGCTCCACCCTGGATACTTGCGGCCCTAAATGAGGACAGCCATTCCTGTTTTCATGCCCAAAAATTTGCCTACTGGAAAAACAGTTTTACATGCAATGCATGTAAGGAAAGTAAAAGTTGCTTTTGGTAAAAGATCTTCAGGGATTTTCGGGTCAGGGGCCCTGCAAAAATCCCCCTGACTGCCTCCAACCCATGTGTTTGGTTTTACATGCAGGGTACTTAAACATGTGAGAACTGGGGTGCCAAAACTTAATAATCCTGAGATTTCTTATGTCATTGATGTTTCTGGCTTCTTTTGAAAATTTGTGTGATCTGGCAACACTACATGCGCATTTATTCATAACAGCTCAGTAGCAGCTATTCCCAGAAGAAAGTGCCTCATATTCCTCATGACACTTATATGCACCAAGCTCACTTTACTCAATCGATGGAATATCCTTTTCACCTCCATTACCTAGTTAATTTTTACTTATTATTTAAGATCCAACTCTGGTCACCTCCTCCAAGAAGCCTTCTCAGATGACTTCAGCCTGGGATAGGTGTTGGCCATGTAAATATTTGAATATTAGGCTCCTAACAAAGGATTCTCAATAAAATATGATTAGAAGTTACCTAAATATCCAAAAATTGAGGAATAAATAATTTTAGTAGTATATCCAAGTGATTAAATAACTTACAACCATTAAAAATAGTATAAAATAATAATATACATTATATAGTCAATGAAAAAAATTACAAAATAGTATGTATAGTAACTTTATAATTTTGCTCCCCTAAAATGTAAAATGTATATGTATATCTTATGTATATGTATATACATAAATATAAATGAATATGTATATTTATCTATAGTTTAGAAAAGGATAGTAGCAAATTGTCAACACTGGTCATCTCTGAGCAAAACTCTAGAAAGCAGAAATGCCTATAGCTGCCATATAACATTATTTCTCTGATGGATCGGGGGAAGCATATTGATAACCTTCTTGGAAGGATTTACCATTCTATATGTCATTAGAATATTCATGATATATGAGAAGAGGTCAAAATATTAACATCAATATTAACGGCAATTTGTATAAAGTTGATGCCAGCTCTCATCGATGACTTTGAGGGATTCTAGAGTTCAGTGGAGGAAGTAACTGAAGATGTGGTGGAAATAGCAAAAGAACTAAAATTAAAAGTGGAGCCTGAAGATGTCACTGACGTGTTGTTATCTTATAGTAAAACTTTAATAGATGAGGAATTACTTCTTATGAGTGAGCAGAAAAAGTGGTTTCTTGAGACAGAATCTACTATTGGTGATGACGATGTGAACACTGTGGAAATGACAACCAAGAATCCTGAATATTACATAAACTTAGATAATAAGGCAGCAGCAGCACAATCTGAGAGAATTGACTCCAATTTTGAAAAAAAGATGTACTGTGGGTAAAACGCAATCAAACATCATCACATGCTACAGAAAAATCTTTTGTGAAAGGAAGAGTCAATCAATGTGGCAAACTTTATTATTGTCTTATTTTAAGAAATTGCTATAGCCATTCTGATCTTCAGCAAATACCACCCAGGTCAGTCAGCAGCCCTCAACTTTGAGGCAAGACCTTCCACCACCAAAAAGACTACAGCTTGCTGAAATATCAGGTGATCATTAGCATTTTTAGCAATAAAGTATTTTAAATTTATGGTCTGTACTTTTTTAAAAATTATAGATTCGGGGGTATGTGTTCAGGTTTGTTAGTTGGATAAATCGTGTAATGATGAGGTTTTGAGTGTTTGCTATATACAACTTTTTATACATAACATTATTGAATATAATAGACTATAGCTAGTGCAAACATAACACCTATGCACAATGAAATCAAAAATATTGTGTGACTTGTTTTATCACAATATTTGCTTTATTTCAGTAGTCTGGAGCCAAACTGTAGTAATTTCTTTTTATTTTATTTTATATTGTTTTATTTTACTTTATTTTATTTATTTTATTTTATAACTTCCAGGATACATGTGCAGGATGTGCAGGTTCTTTGCATAGGTAAACGTGTGCCATGGTGATTTGCTGCACCTATCAACCCATCACTTAGGTATTAAGCCGAGCATGCATTAGCTACTTTTCCTGATGTTCTCCCTCGCCACCACCTTCCTCCAACAGCCCCAGTATGCATTCTTCCCCTCCCTGTGTCCATGTGTTCTCATTGTTCGGCTCCCACTTATAAGTGAGAACATGCAGTGTTTGGTTTTCTGTTCCTGTGTTAGTTTGCTGAGGATAATGGCTTCCAGCTCCATCCATGTTTCTGCAAAGGACATGATCTCGTTCCTTTTCAAGGGTGCATAGTATTCCAGAGTGTATGTGTACCACATTTTCTTTATTTAATCTGTCATTGATGGACACCTGAGTTGATTCCATGTCTTTAATATTGTGAATAGTGTTGCAACAAACATACATGTGCATGTATCCTTTTAATAGAATAATTTATATTCCTATGGGCATATACCCAGTAATGGGATTGCAGGGTCAAATGGTATCTCTGGTTCTAGGTTTTTGAGGAATCACTTCACTGTCTTTCACAATGGCTAAACTAATTTATATTGCCACCAACAGTGTAAAAGTGTTCTTACAAAAATAGCTAGCATTCCTATGCACCCTCAACAGGCAAGCAGAGAGCTAAATCATGAATGAACTCCCATTCACAATTGCTACAGATAGAATAAAATACCTAAGAATATAGATAACAAGGAAAGTGAAAGACCTCCTGAAGGAGAACTACAATCCACTGCTCAAGGAAAGCAAAGATGACACAAACAAATGAAAAAATTTGTTTTTCCATAGGAAGAAATAATACTGCAAAAATGGCCATACTTCCCAAAGTAATTTGTAGATTCAGTGCTATTCCTATTAAATTACCATTGACATTCTTTATAGAATTAGAAAAAAAATACTATTTTAAAATTCATATGGAATAAAAAAAAAAGCCTGTATAGCCAAGACAATTCTAAGCAAAAAGAACAAAGCTGGAGCTGTCACACTACCCGACTTCAAACTATACTACAAGGCTACAAGAACAAAAACAGCATGCACTTGTACAAAAACAGACACAGACCAAAGGAATACAATAGAGAACTCAAACCATATCTTTGAGGTATGCCTGCATTAAACGGGACAAAAGAAAGGTAGAGAAGCAAGTACAAAGGTTAAAGTAAAGGACCAAAAGCGGCCTCAGAGTGGGTGAATGCAGGAGACAAGAAACTGATAGGTTGGACTGGAAGGAAGCCAGACCACTAGGCAACAGTAGTGCTAACCATGTCAAATTGTTTATAATATTTCATGATAGACTATTATACTACAAGTCTTTGAAGAAGATGAAATACAGAAGAAAGAAGGACATAGATATCGGGAGTCTGTACCCTGCCTATGATTTTCCCTTTTGGATGGGAAGCCAGGAGGTAAAATAATTTTAGTGCCACCTTTATGTGATTATGTGTAAGTTTCTCTTTGGACCTCATTGCTCTATCAGTACAATGACAGGATTAGCTAAGATGGTCTTCAAGATTCTTCCCACTTTTGACATCCATTTTCTTATTCATTTATCTATCTATCTATCAATTCAACATGTATATTATAGAAACTAAATACTGGGCCATGTTCAAGGTCCTAGAGATATGTATGTGAATAAGATATGCTCCCTGACTTTCAAAGAATATACACTTTTTGAGGGAAAGTGGTAGGGAGGGTAGGGTAAAGGGGGAGAGCAACAAGATCAAAATTAGATGGCAAAAGCTCTAGGATACAGTGAGGATACAAGGTGGAGATTGTTACCTCTACCTGCAAAGATCAGGGAAAGTTTCATAGAAAAAGTGAGTTGATATTTTCAAAATTATCAGTATTTAAAAAATTTATTTTAATGGACATATAATAATTGTACATATATATGGGTTACAGTATGATAGGTAATGGTTGAATGTGTAATGGTCGATTCAGGGTAATTAGCATATCCATCATCTCAAACAATTATCATCTCTTTATGTTGGAAACATTCAAATCTGCTCTCTAGCTATTTGAAATGTCAAGTAAATTGTTGTTAACTACAGACACCTTACATTGTTATAGAATGCTAGAACTTATTCCACCTACCCAGTTTTTTAAAAATCTATTAACCATCCTCTTCCTATATCCCTTTGCCCTTTCCCTTTCCAGCCTCTAGTTACCACTGGTCCACCTTCTACTTTTATGAGATCAACTTTAAATTCCCTATATGAATGAAAACATGTGGCATTTAACTTTTTCTGCCTAATTTATCGCACTTAGCATAATGTTCTCTAGGCTCATTCATTTTACCATAATGACAGGATTTCACTCTTTTCTATGTATTAAAATTATTCCATGGTATACATGTGACACATTCTTTTCATCTGTTCATCTGTTGATTAACACTTAGGTTGATTCCATATATTGGCTATTGTGAATAGTGCTGCAGTAAATTTGGGAGGGCAGGTATCTCTTCAACATACTGATTTCCTTTCCTTTGGATATATACCCCGTAGTGCATTGCTGAGTCATATGGTAGTTCTGTTTCTAGTTTTTTGAAGAACTTCCGTATTGTTTTCTATAATGACTGTACTAATTTACATTCGCACCAACAGTGTATAAGAGTTCCCTTTTCTCTACATCCTCCCCAGCATTTTTTACCTTTTATCTTTTTGATAATGGTCATTCTAAGTGGGATAAGATAGTATCTTATTAGGTTTTGATTTGCATTTCTCTGATGATTAGTGATATTGAGAAGATTTTCATATGCTTTTTGCCCATTTGTATGTCTTCTTTAGAGAAGTGTCTATTCAGAATATTTACCCATTTTTTATTGCATTATTTGGCTTTTGCCGTTAAGTTCTTTTTATATCTGGGATATTAATTTTCTGTCAGATGAATAGTTTGCAAATACTTTCTCCCATTCCGTAGGTTGCCTCTTCACTCTGTTGATTGTTTGTTGTGGAGAAGTTTTTTAGTTTAATGTAATTCCTTGTTTATTTTGTTTTTGTCACCTGTGCTTTTGAGATTTTATCAATACAATCATCGACAGGCCAATGTCCTGAAGAGTTTCCCTTGTGTTTTCTTCCAGCAATTTCATAGTTTTGGGTCTTATATTCGATTGTTAATTCATTTTGAGTTTTTGTTTTTGTATATGGTGAAAAACAGTGGTATAGTTTTATTCCTCTGCATGTGGATATTTAATCTTCTCAGCACCATTTATTGAAGAAACTGTTCTTTCCTCAATGTATGTTCTTGGTGCCTTTGTTGAAAATCAGTTGGCTGTAAGTATATGGATTCGCTTCTGGATTGTCTATTCTGTTCCATTGGCTTATAATTGACTTGAAACCTGAAGAATGAGTAAAAAATAGACATTCTGCAAGAGTTGCGCTGGGGAAAAAAGTGAATAGTATTTGCAAAGTTATTACAACATTAAAAAACCATGATATAGTTAGAAAATTTTAATCCTGAAATGAGAAGTTCAGTTCATAGAAAGCCTTGAGCACTACACTAAGATCAGCTTCTTTGTTTAAAATTAACTCTTACTCTTAAATCATGGCTTGCTTGCTCTCAGAAAGTAGTCCAGGGATTTCTATGGAATACATTAAAAAAAGGTATTGGTTAAGATTTTAGATAGCATAGCAACAACAAAAAAGTAAAGATAAAATATCAAGGAATAAACTCAACTGCAAAATTTAATGGCTACATGAAGAAAACTTGGAATTCTACTGAGGAACATAAAAGATAACCTGAATAAATATACAAATGTGTTGCTTTTGGATAAGAAACTCAAAGTTGTAAAGGTGTCCCCTGAATTTGATCCCCTGAAAGTCCTTTGAAAATTCCCTTGAAATTGTTCTATAAATTTAATGCAATAGCAAGAGTGGCACTAACTGAACATATGCATATGGACAATTCAGGTTTAGGCAGGCTGATTGCAAAGTTTATATGGAAAATAAAAGAGACTATCCATAAGATTTCTAAAAATAAAATGTATTATTCAGATATTGCTGCAACAATTCTGCATAACAAATAGCCTCAAAATTTTAGTAGCTAATAGCTGAAACACCAGCATTCTTCTTCTTCTTATGATTTTGTTTGCTCATGGGTCTATGGGTCACTTGTTCTGCTGACCTCAACTGGGCTAATCAATTTTTGACTTTGGGCTTTGGTTTTGGTACATACATGTTCCATTTGACCCTTTTCTACTTGGGCCAGCAGCTACCCAGGACATATTCATCTCATGGTGACTTACAAAAGCCTAAGAGAGCAACCTGAAATATATAGGCATAGTTAAGGCCTTTGCTCACATCACATCCTCTAAGGTTCCATTAGCCAAAGCAAGTCACATTGCCAAACCCAACATCAAGTAGTCATGTTAATATGCTATGTCTAGTAAGAAGTACTGCAAAGTTACATAGTAAAATATGTGGATAAGTGAAGAGTTGGAAGCAGTAATTCAAACCACAACAATAATAATAGAACCTTATCTACAAGATATGACAACATAAAATAAAGCTATGATAGTTAAAATATTTGGAGGCTTATTTATGAAAGCACAAGAAGATCAATGAGAGATGCAAATATATGTTAAAAATTAGTACATGAAGGCTGGGTGCCGTGGCTCACGCCTGTAATCCCAGTACTTTGGGAGGCCGAGGCAGGCAGACCATCTGAGGTCGGGAGCTCGAGACCAGTCTGACCAACATGGAGAAACCCCGTCTCTATAAAAAAAAATAGTGTATGATAAACGTAATGGGTCAGTTGAGATTCTCTGATTTCTGGCATCATAAACTGACTCTGGGTAATTTAAGCAAAGAAAAGATAAAAAGATACTGGAAGCATTTCAGAAAGTGCATAAAGTCACCCAGAAAGAGAACTAGGTTTCGAAATGGGCAGGAAACAAAAATGACCGCAGGAACAAGCACAGCTAAGGTAAAATAGCAGAAATTTCTGGCTAGGACATCCATTGGAAGATGTTTATGAGGGTGAATCCTGAGTCCTTGTCTTGATTGTATCAGACTAAGATTTGAAGTTCCGGGAGAAAGTACTCCATTACTTAATTAGCATCCTGGCTGCCAGGGGGTGGGGAAATGCATATCTGATTTCATTTGGTTTTTGTTATTTTATTTTTGGAAAGGAAAGAGAAGCCCACATTAATAGGAAAGGTTTCTGAATGCCAGGAAGCCTCCCGTAAGTGTCTACAACATATTGCATTTTCAACACAGAAAGGTATCGAGTGTTCAGTAAATAGTCCTGAGACTATGGATAGCCAATTTTAGGGTAGGGGAGGAGGCTAGGTCTCTACCTCATTTTTCACATGAAAATAAATGGACTGAAATGTAAGAGATAAAACTAATTTTATGGTAAAAAAAAGAGAAGAAAATTGTATTTTAATTGTTGTACTTTTCAAAGCAAGACACTGAATCCAGAAGGGACAAAATAATTGATACATTGATAAATAAAATACATTAATATTAAACATCCTTATGCACAAATAAAGCATAAGAACATAAATGGCAAATCAGAAAAATATACTTCAAATACACACAACAATGATTTAATTTTTAAAATTCCTTTAATACATAAAATCTTTTTTTAATCAGTAAAGAGATCATCCACGGAGAAATAAAGTGCAAAAATAAGAAACTCACACAGAAGGCACAGCACATAGATTTTAAACAGGAAAAGAGTCTCAACCTCACTAAATTTAAAAGTAAAAATTAGCATAATAGCAAAACAACATTTTGCAGGTAGCAAAGAGGCAAGATATCAGATGGGATCAGGTTGCCTAGGTTTGAATCCCAGTTTTGTCTCTTACTGCTGTGTGACTTGAGCAAGTCATTTAACCTCTCTGTGCTTCAATTTTCTAATTTGAGTTAATATATGTGAAGCACTTACATAGTGTTTGCCATATCATAAGTACTATATGTGTTATCTGTTGTCATTATTATTAGAGAAGTCCCACAAATAAACTTTGTTTTCACTTTTTTTTGGCTCCAAGTGTGGTAAAGAGTGATGAAATTCTGAGAAGGGAAGGAAGATATTATTTAAAGAGTTTTGGGAATTATTATGTTACGTATTATAAAATACTTGCAAAGAAAAATTTTGATTCCCATTTTAGATATGGAGAAACTGAGATTCTGAGAACTAATGACACTCATGTAAGGTCACATGAGGTGTATTGCAGAATGAGGACTGAAACACGAGCCCATACAACAACGAGGGCTAGGATCTTTTCACCACCAAGATGCCTTCTCCAAGAAGAGTGAAAATGGTTTGTGAGAAGGAGGCCAGATCTCCAGATCTGCTGAAGATGAAAAAAGTGACACAAATCTGGTTGGATATGAGAAAGAACTTCTGTTTCTTTTTTGAAAATCTCCCTCAAGGCAAGTACATATTTGTTTAATCATCTTGTTTAAGTTTTTAAAATAAAATATTTAATTGAGGGGCTCTCTAGCTGCGTCTCCAATTGTTCTCTTAGATTTCTCATGAAGTTTTTATTCAGAAAGCAATGCTTGCACTTGGCAACAAATTCAAATAGTATGAAAGGGTATGGAATGAAATATAAGCCTCTTTTCCTCTCTAGATCCTTAGCTTTCCAGGTTCCTCCACGGAGGCACATAGTATTGAAAGTTTCATGTGAATAATTATATAAACATTCTACACATGTACATATAAATGCACTTTGTTCTTCCTCTCTTAAGTAATGGTTTCATTCTATGCATAGTTTTACACACTTTTTTTTTACATAATAACACAAGCATATATAGAAATATCTCACTTCTAAAAATAATAGTATTCCATTGGTTGTATGTTCCATAATCTATACAACATGGCTCCTATTGATGGCCACTGGCTGTTATCAATAATACTGTAATAAACTTCTTTGTACCTATTTCTCAGTACATATGTGAATATATCTTGAGAAAATTCTTTCTAGTAGAATTGCTAAATCAATTGGGCATTTTGATAGAAAGTAAAAAAGTGCCCTGCACAGAGGATGCACATCAATTTATACTTCCATCAGTAGAGTGTGATAGTGATAGTGCATGTTTACTTGTCTTGCCATATCTGTCACATCTTTGTAAACACCACGTTATTATCAAATTTTTTTAACTTTACCAATTATACCCATAACACTTATGTGCTGGACACTGATCTCTGTGGTTTGCATATATTAACTCATGTAACCCTTACAAAGCACTGCTGAGCTGGGTATTATGTTCTCTACACTTCAGATGAGGAAACTGAGGCAAAGGGTGATTACATAAATGGGAAGTAGTAAGGCCTGCACCCAGAAATCTAGTTCCAGAATCTACACCCTTTGTTCTTGTGCTGAAACACTTCTAAATTCCTTCTCTTTATCCTCTTCCCCCACTGAAGCAGGTTTTTTTTGTTTGTTTGTTTTTGTTTTTTGCCTGTGTTAAGAAATCAAGCCTTTTTCTTCCTTAATGTCCAGGTGAAGGGCAGACAGAAATGTTTACTACCACTGTCACTTAATAGAGATCAATATATTATACTGAAAATTAGCAATCTTCAAATCAGGAATGTCACAGATGGCATGTGGGAAGCAAGTTCCCTTGGCTTGTTTTGGTTTATTAATTAGACTTATTTTCTTTCTTTTGTGGCTTTCTTCAGTACATGGTAGGCACTCTGAGGTCCTTTTTCACCTTTCAACACAAATTTATTGTTTTCAAAAATAAAATTTTAGTTTGAGATAATTGCAGAGTCACGTGTAACTGTCAGAAAGATACAGAGAGATCCCTGCACTCTTTACCAAGTTTCTCTTCATGATAATTTCTTAAGAAACTATAATATAATATCAAAACCAGGATATTAACATTGATATAGTCAATATACTTAACACTTCCAACACCACAGGGATCCCTACTGTTGCTGTTTTAGTCATCTCTACCTCTCTCCCCACCTAAACCCCTCATTAACATATGGCAATTAATCTATTCTCTATCTCTATGATTTTGACTTCTCAAGGACGTTATACAAATAAAATTATACAATGTAAACTTTTTGAATTGGTGTTTGTTCATTGAGCAAATTTTCTGGAGATTCATCCAAGTTGGTGTGTGTATCAATAGTTTGTTCTATTATATCACTAAGTAGTATTTCATGTTATGGCTGTACCACAGTTTGATTAACCATTAACCTATAGAAGGACATTTTGGTTGTTTCCAGTTTGGGACTATTATAAATGCGGCTGTTATGAATATTCATATATAGACTTTTCTGTGGTCCTAACTTTTCATTCCTCTGAGGTAAATGACTAGGAATGTAACTTCTGTGCCACATGGTAAGTGAATATTTAGTGTTTTCTTTTGTTGTTAACTGCCAGACTATTTTCCAGAGTGGCTATACTATTTAACACTCCTACCATCAAGGTGTGAGTTTTTCAATTTCTTCGTATCCTCTCCAGAATTTGATGTTGCCAGTATTTTTCGTTTTAGCCATTCTGATTAGGTATCTAGTGATATTGCATTGTGGCTTAAATTTACATTTCCCTAATGGCTAACAATAGTGAACATGTCCTTATGTTCACTTTATTTGCATCTGTATATTCTCTTCAGGAAAACATCTGTTAAATGTCTTCTGTAAATTTTCTATCTGGATTGTTTAGTGATGGGTTTTTTCTTACTGTTGAGTTTTGAGAGTTATTTATACATTCTAGATGGTAGTCCTTTGTCAAATGTATGGTTTGCAAGTAATTTTTCTAACTCTGTAGCTTGTCTTTTGGTCTTTTTATCAGTCTTTGGCAAAGCAAAAGTTTTTAATTTTGGTGATGTATAAATTTATCAAATTTTAATTTTATGAGTCATGCTTTGGGTATCAAGTCTAAGAGTAATTTTCCTTGTACTAGATTACAAAGACTTTTACCTGTTTTATTTCTAAATGTTTTATAAGGTTATATTTAGGTCTGTGATTCATTTTGTTATAACTTTTATATAAGCTGTGAGGTTTCATTCAAAATTCATTTTGTAGGGGGCACTATAATTGTCCAATTGATCCAACATCATTTGTTGGAAAAGATAACATTCCTCCATTGAGTCGCTTTTATACCTTTGTTAAAAATTAATTGTAGATATTCTTATGAATATATTTGTATGTTCTCTATTCTCTTCTTTCAATCTTAAAATATAAGATTCAGAAAATGTAATTAAGTATAAAGTTTACTTGTGTAGACAGCTTGAAGATAACTACCCAGGAAATAAAGACTTCAAACAAATAGAAACAATATTCCAAAGTGGGAAAATTAAGGGTTCATTTATTAGTCAGTTAACAGGATTACAACGATTTCCTTACAAGGTAAATACATATCTTGTAGAGATTGTATTGGTTATAGCTTGCTACAATCGAATGAAGACTGCTTCAACATTCTGTAAGGTCGAATAATGATCCTAGAGAGTCTTATCTCTGGCATCACAAGGCCTTTCTTAATCACTTACAGGAAAAACAGAAGTTGTAGCTGCCTGCTACATGACTCAGGCCACTTCACCACATTTCCCTCAAGGCTCAAAATAATTTAAAGTTCCATTAGTTTTAAGTTGGAATTATTTAATTTCACATTTTCCCCTTTTTATCAAGATCTTCCTAAGAATATATTGTAGACAAACTCAGATGGTTTGGTTACTTTTGTAAGGCTTATTGCTGAATTTAAAATGAGGAAACTGAGGCCAGTATAAGAAAAATTAAATTCCAGTTTATTCAGCTCCCAGGCGAGGTTCTGTGGTCCCAGGGAAAGGGGCCAGAGAAGTCTCGCTGACTTCCTGGGACTTGGGGGTTTTTACAGCTTTAGGGAACCAGGAGTGGCTGAGTGTTCTAACTGGTTGCAGGGGAGCGGGATGGAGACGGGGCGGGCTGCTATTGGTGGGTAGATTGTCGGGCGAGTTTTTCTAATACGAGATCCGGCTAGGGTTGCATCAGCCGGATCCTTTCAGGGGAACATGTGCTCGGAGGTAGGTGCCGTGTGCAGGGGCCGTTGCTGCATGCAGAGTTAGGAGCTGGGTGCAGAATAGGTGGGTGTGTCTGGCCTCCTGGTGGGGCGGCCGGCCTTACATATATAACATGGAATTTAACATTTTAACCATTGTGAAGCTAAGTGTGCGACTCACTGGCTCCCCTTACACTTGCAGCATTGCGCAGCCATCGTCACCATCTGTCTCCAGAACTTTCTCATCTTCCCACCTGGAAACTCTGTCCCCACCAAATACCAACTCCCAGGCCGGCCCCCAGCCCCTGGGAATCTCTGTTCATTTTCTGTCTCCATAACTGATTGCTGCTGCTGCTTTTTTTTTTTTTTTAATTTGAGACAGAGTTTTTGCTCTTTGCCCAGGCTGGAGTGCAATGGCACAATCTCAGCTCACTGCAACCTCTGCCTCCTGGGTTCAAGTGGTTCTCCTCCCTCAGCCTCCCTAGTAGCTGGGATTACAGGCATGCACCAACACGCCTGGCTAATTTTTTGTATTTTTGTTAGAGACAGGGTTTCACCATGTTGCCCAGGCTGATCTCAAACTCCTAATATTGTGATCCGCCCACCTCAGCCTCCCAAAGTGCTGGGATTACAGGTGTGAGCCACCGCGCCCAACCTGATTGCTTCTTTTTTTATTTTTTAATTTTTAAATTTTATTATTATTTTTTAAGACGGGGTTTCACCATGTTGGTCAGGCTGGTCTTGAACTCCCGACCTCAGGTGATCCACCTGCCTTGGCCTCCAAAGTGCTTGGATTACAGGCATGAGCCACTGCGCCTGGCCTGATTGCTTCTTTTAAAGACCTTCATCCACCCTCCTTATTTCAGCTCCTTTCCACCCCACTTCCTGGGTCCCCAAGGCCCCAGTTCCTGCGCCTTTAGGTGATTCTGTGGCATCAGTTTATTTAGTGGACTTATGTAGATGTGTGTGTTCAATCCACCAACTTTACACGGAAGTTTCTCTATAACAGGGGTCCCAGGGGTACCGGTCTGTGACCTGTTAGGAACTGGGCTGCATAGCAGGAGGTGAGCGGTGGTTGAGCGGGCAATGCTTCCTCTGTATTATAGCCACTCCTCATCGCTTGCATTCACCTGAGCTCTGCCTCCTGTCAGATCAGTGGCGGCACCAGATTCTCGTGACAGCGTGGACCCGATTGTGATCTGTGCACGTGAGGGATCTGGATGGTGGGCTCCTTTATGAGACTCTGATGCCTGATGATCTGTCACTGTCTCCCATCACCCTCAGATGAGACCTTCTAGTTGCAGGAAAACAAGCTCAGGGCTCCCACCGATTCTACATGATGATGAATCATATAATTATTTTATTATATATTATATTGTAACAATAATAGAAATAAAGTGCATGATACATGTAATGCGCTTGAATCATCTGAAATCATTCCCCCTGCCGCCCCACCGCCCGGTCCATGGGAAAATTGTCTTCCATGAAACCAGCCCCTGGTGCCAAAAAGTCTGGGGCCTGTGGCTCTGTCATCTTTAAGTTACCTTGCAGATACTTTGTTTTTTGAGACAGGGTCTTGCTTTGTTGGCCAGGCTGGAGTGCAGTGGGGCAATCACGGCTCATTGTAGCGTCAACCTCCCCGGCTCAAGCAATCCTCCCACCTCAGCTTCCTGAGTAGTTGGGACTAGAGACACATGCCACCACGCCCAGCTAATTTCTTTTTTTTAGGAGAGATTGGATCTTGCTATGTTGCCCAGGCTGGTCTGCCGGGCTACATGGTTCTCTTGCCTCAGCCTCCCAAAGTGTTGGGGTTACAGGTGTGAGTCACCATGCCTGGCCCTTCACAGATATTTTGTAAGCAACCAGTAGAATCATTTTACAATCACACTATATTATGTAATCATTTAATGTTGGTGCTTAATGACAAAAATTTGGATATGAAACTACATAACCAGCACACTCAAACTTATGCCTAACACATATACATAGAAAAGATGGAGCCGGGTGTGACAGTGTGCGCCTGTAGTCCCAGCTACTCGGGAAGGCAAGGTGGGAGGATCGCTTGAGCCCAGGAGTCTCAGACCAGCCTGAGTGACATAGTGAGACCTCGGCTCTGAAATTTAAAAAAAGAAAGAAAAGACACGAAGCTGTATGGCCATTGTAAACACCTCTGATCTTTGCGATTTGGTGTGATTCTTGGTCTCTCGTTTATGCTTTAAAGAAAAGTTTTGGTCAGGCGCGGTGGCTCACGCCTGTCATCCCAACACTTTGGGAGGCCGAGGCAGATGGATCACCTGAGGTCAGGAGTTTGAGACCAGCCTGGCCAACCTGATGAAACCCCATCTTCTACTAAAAAAAAAAAAAAAATTAGCCGGGCATTCTGGTGGTTGCCTATAATCCCAGCTACTTGGGAGGCTGAGGCCAGGAGAATGACTTGAACCCGAGAGGCAGAGGTTGCAGTGAGCTGAAATTGCACCACTGCACTCCAGCCTGGGTGACAGAGTGAGACTCCGTCTCAAAAAAAAAAAAAAAGGCCAGATGCAGTGGCTCACGTCTGAAATCCCAGTACTTTGGGAGGCTGAGGTGGGCAAATCACAAGGTCGGGAGTTCGAGAACAGCCTGGCCAACATAATGAAACCCTGTTTCTACTAAAAATACAAAAATCAGCTGGGAATGGTGGCACGCGCCTGTAATCCCAGCTACTCAGGAGGCTGAGGCAGGAGAATCGCTTGAACTTGGGAGGCAGAGGTTGCAGTGAACCAAGATTGTGCCATTGCACTCCAGCCTGGGTGACAAGAGTGAGACTCCGTGTCAAAAAAAGTTTCTCCAATGATGAATGCTGGTTCTATAATCAGAACAGGGCAGTTCCCGCTGGGTTTCCAATTAGGCCGCCAATGGTATGGCAGCTACTCCTGTTTCTCAGCAAGTGCCAAGGAAAAGCCAGAACCCCAGTGTGTATGGGCTCCTCCATCTTCTTTCTCCATCCCAGGCCTGTGTGGTGTTGGTGGCTGTGGGCTGGCATGAGCCAGAGGTGGGCAGTGAGGAGAGGGAAATCGGCCCAGTTTGTGTCTTAGAAAAATCCCTCTGGTGGCTGCCTTGAGGAGGTGTCTGAGGTAGAAAATCTGCCAGCAGCCATAGTCTGAGAGGTGGCAGGGCCAGGTGGGGTGCCAAGGGGCGCATCTGCGGAGGATGCATGGGCTCAGTCCTCAGAATGTGCAGACTGGCCCTCTGCAGGGGTGAGGGGCCGGGAAGATCCCCACGCTTCTGCCTTGAGGGACAAATGATTTAATGGCTCAGGAAATGCTGTCCAAATGTTCTTAATAATTGTATTTCTTTCTTGTTTAATGCACATATGCTAACCAGAAGTCCCATACTCCTGGAAATGCATGTGTATGCAGAATTCTGGCTTTTCTAGTGATGTCAGGCTGATTGGCATCTGCCAGACGGTTCTACTGAGCTCCCTGGGGCCCCTTGCAGTGGGCAGAAGCAGGGAAGGCTGCAGCCCCAGGGCGGGGTGGGGGGAGCACTTTGTCCTCACTGGAGCAGCGGTGGACGCAGCCCTGGGCCTGGCACTTTTCAAGTCAGCCGGACGGGGGCCGAGCTCCTCGGTCACATGGGTCAGCCGGACAGGGGCGGAGCTCCTCCTCTCACGGGCCCGTCTGTCTCATAGCAGGTGTCAGTACCTGCTTGTCTGCTGGGAGAACTGTGTGATTCTCTGACAGAGGTCGTCACATCCTGGTGCATTCTGTGCCTTGGTTGCTGGGGAGACATCTGACATCAGTCCAGCCAGGAGAACCCAGCTGTGGTTCCAGGTGTACCGTGTGGCTCCAGGGGATGGGTTCCGGGGTCTCAGCCAGTCACAGCAAGCCTGTTCCCTTGACCAGTGCTTCTTCTAGGTGGACCTGGGAACTGGGGAGGCCTGGGAACCTGGTTCTGTTTAATGAACAGAGAAGAGGAGGACAGCTGGGGATCTCTGGAAAGATCTGATTTACTTTTTCTTTCTTTTTTGAGGCAGGGTCTCGCTCTGTTGCCCAGGCTGGACCACAGTGGTGTAATCACGGCTCACTGCAGCCTCAACCTGCCAGGCTGAAGCGATCTTCCCACCTCACCCTCGCCAGTAGCTGAGACTACAGGCATGCTAATTTTTGTAGAAATGGGGTCTCACCATGTTGCCCGGGCTGGTCTCAAATCTCCTAGGCTGAAACCTGGTCTCAAACCTGCCTTGGCCTCTCAAAGTGCTGGAATTACAGGTGTGAGCCATTGTGCTGGCTCACTGCCACCTCCGACTCCCTGGTTCAAGTGATTCTCCTGCCTCAGCCTCCTGAGTAGCTGGGATTACAGGCACCCGCCACCACGCCTGGCTAATTTTTGTATTTTCAGTAGAAATGGGGTCTCACCATGTTGCCCAGGATGGTCTCAATCCCCCTGCCTCGGCCTCCCAAAGTGCTAGGATTACAGGTGTGAGCCACCACACCCGGCCTTTTGTTTTTGAGGTGTCACTCTGTCACCCAGGCTGCAGTACAGTGGCACAATCACGGCTCACTGCATGCAGCCTCTGCCTCCCGGGTTGAAGTGATCCTCTCGCCTCAGCCTCCTGAGCAGCTGGGACTGCAGGCATTGCACCACCATGCCCTGTTAATTTTTGTATTTTTTTGTAGAGATGGGGTTTCGCCATATTGCCCAGGCTGGTCTCAAACTCAAGCAACCCACGTGCCTCCACCTCTGCCTCCCAAAGTGCTGGGATTACAGGCACGAGCCACCGTGCCCGGCCTGATTTACTTTATCTCAGTGGATTTGCCAGTTCGGGACATTTCCTGTCACGGAGTTGTACAACACGTGGCCTTCTGTGACCAGCTTCCTTCACTGGGCAGAATGCCTTTCTGCTTCGTCGGTGCTGTAGCGTGTCGGCTCGTCCCTCCTCTTTAAGACTGAGCAATGTTCTGTTGTGTGCGTCTAGAACGTTTTGTGGATCCATTCATTGAGATGGACATTTCGGTTTTTCCACTTTCTGGCTATTGTGAATAATGCTGCGATGAACATTTGTTTTCAGGTTTTAACATAGGCATCTTTTTCCTTCTACTGGTTATTTACTTTTTTTTTTTTTTGAGATGGAATCTCGCTCTGTCACCCAGGCTGGAGTGCGGTGGCGTGATCTCGGCTCACTGCAATCTCCACCTCCCTTGTTCAAGCGATTCTCCTACCTCAGCCTCTTGAGTAGCTGGGATTAAAGGCACACACCACCACACCTGGCTATTTTTTTGTATTTTTAGTAGAGATGGGGTTTCACCATGTTGGCCAGGATGGTCTCAAATTCCTGACCTCGTGATCCACCTGCCTCGGCCTCCCAAAGTGCTGGGATTATAGGCGTGAGCCACCTCGCCTGCCCTCTCCTGGTTATTTACTTAGGAGTGCAACTGCGGGGTCTCATGGTAATTTGTCCTCTGGATGTCTTGAAAAGCCAGCAGTGGTTTAGGCCTTTGCAGCCAGCTTCTGAACCAGACTCTTTCTAACTGTCACCTTTGGCCCTTACTCTCCCGCTGGGAGGGAGGTGTGGCAGTGTTCTCTGTTTTTCGGGTGAGAAAACAGAGGTGCAGGGCAGCGGGAAGGCTCGCCGGCCCTCTCTGCCCGTTGGGCTCTGTCACCACCTCCCTCTGCCTGGGGAGGTGACCAGGCTAGGCCCAGCCCTGCAGGAGGTTGGGCAGGTTGAGATGGCGCCCATAGAGAACTTGCTGGGCGCTAAGACAAAGGAAACAGTCGTGAGTAGAGATACCCAGGAGGGACGTTGGATGAGGAAAACATGCCAGGCTCACCCAAGACACCCAGGAGTGTTCCCTGCAGGAGAGGCGCCCCCCAGTCCTGGCCGCACCCACCGTTCCCACGCAGAGTGCCTGTGGGGTGCTTTGCAGACACGTGTGTTCTCACTGCTGTTTGCTGTGCTCCTGGGGGGCTGGTGCCTCTCGGGTTCCACAGCTGGGGCTTGGCACAAAGGCCCACAGGAAGGGCCAGAGCTGGGGTCATCCCAGTTTAAGGCCAGAAGTTAGGACATTAATTCCTGGCCATGCTTCTTCCTTGGCCTCTGGAATTTGATTTTATGACAGGAGCCAGGCGTTTTACTGCTCCTTGTTGAAGAAGAATCTGAAGGAGGCATGAGAAGAACGACTCGTAATACACTGTCACAGCACAGCTGTCTTACTGTTTCCCAGCCTCCCTCCATCTACTTGCAAATTTCACATCGTTACCATCACATACATTGTTCATGCCCTCGTGTGTTCTGTTTTTCAATGAACGGGTCATAAATGTTTCCTTGTGCTTTTTTTCCACGTTTGTTTTGGCTGTCATTTTAAACCGGTTGACCGTGTTGGATCCTGGGCCCCCATCACTTAGTAAACCATTTTCTTAGTGTGTGTTTTTTAGATCAGGGTCCACAGGCCATGTCTAGCCCACCACCATTATTATATGGCCCATAAGATAAGAATGGGTTTTACTTTTTTTTTTCCCTCGAGATAGAGTCTTGCTCTGTCACCCAGGCTGGAGTGCAGTGGCAAGATCTCAGCTCACTGCAACCTCCACCTCCTGGGACCAAGCGATCCTCCTGCCTCAGCCTCCTGAATAGTTGGTATCACAGCCTTGCACCAGCACACCCGGCTAACTTGTATTTTTAGTAGAGACAGGGTTTCACCATGTTGGCCAGGCTGGTCTTGAACTCCTGACCTCAGGTGATCTGCCCGCCTCAGCCTCCCAAAGTGCTGGGATTACAGGTGTGAGCCACTGTGCCCAGCCAGACTCTCTCTTTTTATTTAAGAGTACAACACTAATAGCTACGGAAAGCTCTAGGTACACGTGGGTCGGAGGGTGGGGTGTGAGGTGATTAGTGGTTTCATTGTCAGCTTAGGAGGAGATCAGTGATTTCTTTGAGAAAACCTTTCATATCACTGTTGGAGGTCTTGCCTCTGGGGCAGGCCGTTTTCCCCGGCGTTGTCTGTCCACGTCCTGATCCCTAGGATCTGTGAATATGTTACCTTACATGGCAAAGGAGACTTTGCAGGTATGATTGAGTTAAGAATCTTGAGACTCAGAAACTGTTATGAGGCCAGATATGGTGGCTGATGCCTGTAATCCCAGCACTGAAGCTGAGGCAGGAGGATTGAGACCAACCAGGGCAACATAGTGAGACCCTAGTCTCTATGAAAAATAAAAAATTAGCTGGGTGTGGTGGTGCACGCCTGTAGTCCCAGCTACTCAGCAGGATGAGGTGGGAGGATGGCTTGAGCTCAGGAGGTGGAGGCTGCAGTGAGCCGTGACTGCACCACTGCACTCCAGCCTGGGTCACAGAGAAAGACCCTGTCTTAAAAAAACAGAAAAGAAAGAAAAGAAATTGTTCTGAATTATTGTGGTGGGCCCAGTGTATTCACAAGAGTCCTGAAGAAAGAGAGGCATGAATGTAAGAGACAGAGGCGGTGATGGGGTGATGGAAGCAGAGAGAGACTGGAGATGCCATCCTGCTGGTCTTGGAGATGGAGGGAGGGGCTGCCAACCAAGGATGACAGGTGGCCTCTAGAAGCTAGAAAAGGCAAGGAACAGGCCAGGCGTGCTCCCTCACACTTGTAATCCCAGCACTTTGGGAGGCCGAGGCCGGCGAATCACTTGAGGTCAGGAGTTCGAGACCAGCCTGGTCAACATGGTGAAACCCCATCTCTACTAAAAATACAAAAACTAGCCAGGCGTGGTGGCAGGCGCCTGTAATCCCAGCTACACAGGAGGCTGAGGCAGGAGAATCGCTTGAACCCGGGAGGCAGAGGTTGCAGTGAGCTGAGATTGTGATATTGTACTCCAGCCTGAGCATCAGAGTGAGAATCTGCCTAAAAAAAAAAAAAAAAAAAAAGGCAAGGAACAGATTCTCTCCTCCATACTCCAGAAGGAAGGCAGTCCTGCCAATCTGTGTGAGCCTCGGACCTCCAGAACTGTAAGAGAACACACTTGTGTTGTTTTAAGCTGTGAAACTGGCAGTCATTTGCTCCAGCAGCCATCCTCAGTCTCCAGGTAACTCATGCACCCAGTAAAGAAAGAATCCTCTAACTTTCTGCCCAGGGAGCTGGGGTGTCCCCCGACCGGCGTGCAGTTTGATTTTTTCTCCAGTATTCAGAATGGTGCCTCATCCCTGTCCAGGTCCCACCTGGTGCCCCAGGTGCAGACCTGAGCTTTGTTTGAGATAGAGGATCCTAAGCATTTGCGCGTGTTTTTTTGTTTTTTGTGTTTTTTTGATTGTACTTTAGGTTCTGGGGTACATGTGCAGATTATGCGGGATTGTTGCTTAGGTACACACATGGCAGGGTGGTTTGCTGCCTCCATCCCCATCACCTATACCTGGCATTTCTCTCCACATTACCCCTCCCCAACTCCCCACCCCCACTGTCCCTCCCCTAGCCCCCCCAACAGACCCCAGTGTGTGATGTTCCCCTCCTGTGTCCACGTGTTCTCATTATTCAACACTCACCTGTGAGTGAGAACATGCGGTGTTTGATTTTCTGTTCTTGTGTGAGTTTGCTGAGAATGATGGTTTCCAGGTTCATCTATGTCCCTACAAAGGACATGAATTCATCCTTTTTTATGGCTGCATAAAATTCCATGGTGTATATGTGCCACATTTTCTTTGTCTAGTCTATCATTGACGTGCATTTGGGTTGGCTCCACGTCTTTGGTATTGTAAACAGTGCCGTGATGAACATACGTGTGCACGTGTCTTTATAGTAGAACGATTTATAGTCCTTTGGGTATATACCCAGTAATGAATCAAGAGCGAACTCCCATTCACAATTGCTACAAAGAGAATAAAATACCTAGGAATACAACTAACAAAGGATGTAAAGGACCTGGCCCGTGTTTACGGATACAGGTTCCGTGCTGGGCTCGGGGTTGGCTGCAGAGCATGGGACAGTGGAGGAGACGCACTCTCCACCACCAGTACCCACCCGTGAGAGCGAGAAGAGCATGTTGGTTCCACTCATGGCTCTGGAGCCCCAACATCTGGCTGCAGAGGCCACTTCTGCTGCCTCCTGGCTTTGTGACAAGCCACTCAACCCTTCCACATTTCGGTGGCCTTGCCTGTGAAACGAGGACAGTGCTAGGAACAGTAGTATCCGGTGCTGTGGGCGCCTGAATGATGAACTTCCTTACGACGCCAGGAACTGCCCTGGCCCTGAGTGAGGGCGGCACACAAGTCATGATTAGTGAAGTGACATCCGAGTTCATGTGGTGTGCCTGGCATTACGCCAAGTCCTGTGCCTGCACTGTGGCCTTTCATCTTCATGGCAGCTCTCTCTATGGGGTCGTGTGAGGAGTGAAAGCTTTCCCTGGGAGAAATCCCTGGGAACGGAGTGCCAGCTCACTTCTGCAGCTTTCGATGGCCGGCTTTCCAGGCTGGGTAGGTGGAGGTCCCCAGTCTCAGGCCACTGTGGGGTGGGGGGGGGGAGGGGGGGCGGGGCGGGGTGCATCCTGAGGTCCTGCTTGTGCTGCTCTTCCCGATGGCCCGTTTTGTTTATGAGCTGGAGGAGCTGCCTGCCCGGTCACTCTGCCTAGTCACTCTTGGAGCCCCTGGCACACCACTGAGGGGTCACCATGGCAGAGGTGTGGGGACAGCCTGTGCACCTGCCCCGTGAGCAGGAGGCGCACCCAGCTTATCCATCCCAATGGCGATGTCTCCGGGGCTCCTAGCGGCCTCCCCTTCCCCCTTCTTTGTCTGCTTAAAGAAGAGTTTTAGGGTGGAGGAAGGCTCTGTGAGGTGACAGCCACTTCTGTTTTCTCTCTCCCGAGTGCTCCTGGCTCCTCAGGTCAGACTGCAGCGAGCGGGTCTGGAAAAGGCCAGCACTCCCCTTGGCAGAGGGACCAGGAGGAGCTGCAGGAGTTGGGGTGGAGGTGGGCGGTCTTGCAGCAGAGCAGGGGAGACTGCCAGGACAGGACCATTGTCACCCCAGCCTCCCCCGTCACCCTGACCTCCCCCGTCACCCCGGCCTCCCACGTCACCCCGGCCTCCCCCTGTCACCTGGGCCTTCTCTGGTCACCCCGGTCTCCCACGTCACCCCAGCCTCCCCCGGTCACCCTGGCCTCCCCTGGTCACCCCGGCCTCCCCTGTCACCCCAGCCTTCCCTGTCACCCTGACCTCCTCCTCCGGTCACTCCGGCCTCCCCCATCACCCTGGCCTCCCATGTCACTCCTGGCCTTCCCCGGTCACCCTGGCCTCCCATGTCACCCGGGCCTCCTCCGGTCACCCCGGCCTCCCCAGGTCACCCCGGCCTCCCTGGTCACCCCAGCCTCCCCTGTCACCCTGGCCTCCCATGTCACCTGGGCCTCCCTCTGTCACCCTGACCTCCCCAGTCACCCTGGTCGCTCTGGCCTTCCCCATCACCCCGGCCTCCCATGTCACCTTGGCCTTCCCTGTCGCCCTGGCCTCCTCCAGTCACTCTGGCCTCCCCTGTTGCCCCGGCCTCCCATGTCACCTGGGCCTCCCTTTGTCACCTACCCGGGTTCAGGGGTGGGTGTTATAGGGTTATGTGGTTCGGAGGGGTCCTCTCGAAATTGAGTGTGGGCTTCAGCCACCTGCCTCACCCCACCCTTGAGGCTGCCACGCCCTTCCTCGCCTAGATGCTCAGGGCCGGCCTGCCAAGTGAGAGCCTTCCGCAAACGTGTCCTGAAGCCCTCTCTGTGCCAGGCAAAGCCTGAGGCCTGGGGCACAGCAGTGACCAAAGCAGACGTGGTCCCTGCCCTCCCGGTGGATGCGTACGCATGTCACATATCAGACAGTGATAACTGCACGTGGCGGGGAAATGAAGTGAGGTGGGAGGATTGAGGGAGGGGCGCGTGCTGTATTATTTCATACAAGGTAGTCGTCAAAGGCCTCTATGAAGAGGTGGCATTGAGCAGTGACCTGAAGTGAGTAAGGAGTAAAGGCCAGGGGCGGTAGCTCACGCCTGTAATCCCAGCACTTGGGGAGGCCGAGGTGGGTGGATCACCTGAGGTCAGGAGTTCGAGACCAGCCTGGCCAACGTGGTCAAACTCCATCTCTACTAAAAATACAAAAATCAGTTGGGCATGGTGGTTCGTGCCTATAATCCTAGCTACTTGGGTGGCTGAGGCGGGAGAATTGCTTGAACCCGGGAGGTGGAGGTTGCAGTGAGCCAAGATCATGTCACTTTACTCCAGCCTGGGGGACAGAGTGAGACTCCGTTTCAAAAAAAAAGAAAGAAAGTGATGGATAGAGCCCTGCACACAGTGGGGCAGGTGCTCTGGGCAGACGGAGCTGCAAGTATGGAGGCCCTGAGGCTTGGTGGCCTGGAGGGAGGGTGCAGAGTGGTCAGGAGATGAGGGCCGGTGGGCAGGAGGAGCTGATCACATGGCTGGACCACTGCTGCCCCAGGGTCCATGCAGGAGGCACAGGGCTACAAAGGTGAGGGTGACGTGAAGTCCCACTGCGTGCGCCAGTGCACCGAGAGCCGTGGGCCCCACACCAGCGAGCGCCGTTCTTACTCCATCAGGCACGTGTGAAAGGCCTGCTGTACACCTGCTCTGTGCAGGAGCTGGGGCCCAATGGGGTTACGTGTGTCTCCTGGGGGGGCACTGACCCAGTGGGCTAGCAGTAACCTGGGTGAGATGTGCCCACCCACCTGCCCTGTTCCTCATCTGCAGGCCTCTGGTGAACAGGGCTGGCAGAGATGTTGGTCCCGATGGATCCTGTGGCCCTGGAGTGCCTCTCCCCTACCGACCTCCCCCATGTCCTGGCTGGGTCTTCTAGATCTCGACCTGTCTGCCGGCTGCCATTCAAGGCCGAGAGAAGCAGCTGGCACAGCCTTGCTCGTTGCCCGCGGCCCCCCACAGGCCACTCCACACGTCCCCTGTCCAGGGCCATCTGTGCTGCTCAGATGGCTGAGCACACGCTGCCAGCTCTGGACTCTTCGCCCGCGCTGCTCTTCGGTGGCTACATGTACAGGAAGGGCCTGCAGGCCATTAGACAGGGACCCTCTCTGTGCCGGGTGATAACTAGCCCTTTCCTAAGCTCCCCAAGCCCCCCCCCCATTGCCCTTGTTGCCCCGCCTCTTCCCCAGGACCTCTGGGACCTCTCCCTCAGTAACTTGGGAACTAAAGGGTGGGCACCTGGCACAGCCTGTGCCGGCCGCTCGGTGCCCGTGCCTTGCTGGTGGTTAGAATCTTCATGTGGCCAGGCCTGCAGAGCTCATTCTCCTTCTCACTGGGTCTCGCTCTCATCCACCTCCGTGCCTGGCCCACATTACCTACCTGCCAGTTAAGTGACTCCTGGGCGCTGGGGTCAGGAAATGCTGGGAGCCGGGGGCAGGGCTGTGCATGGCTGACCACGGCCTCAGGCCTGGGCAGGAGGCAGGAGTGGGTGGCTCAGGGCTAGGGTGTTGGAGGCACCGCTTGCAGTCCCCCATCTTGCTGGTACCTGTGGGGGGTGTTTCTCCCCCCCGTCTTGCTGGTACCTGTGGGGGTGTTTCTTTCCCCTCCAGCTTGGGCTCCTCCTGCCCTGCCTGGCAGACCCCAGCCCCCAGGAGCTCCCGCAGCCTCTGCCTGCTCTGACTGCCCATGGGGAAGCAGGGGACTGGGTGAGGTGCCCAGTGTTGCTGAACTGGGTCTGCATCTGCTGCGGAAGGGCCACCCAGCAGAGGACAAACCTGGAGACACCAAGGGTCAGGCACCCACGAGGAGCGCCGGCCTCTGTCTCCCGCGTCCTGTGCGCTTGAGGCTCACAGTGACGACGCCAGGATGGAGGGGTCGGGTGCAGCTGTGCGTGATCACAGAGTGTAGACGCCTCTAGGTAATTAGTGTGGGCAGATTTGCCTCCTCATCCACCCGAGTCAAGCTGGATCCTTTTGATCACGAGATGATGACAAACAGCAAAACCCCTCACCCTGCCCTATGCTCTGAGCGGCCCCTCCTGCTTCTTGCCCTAACTAAGCTGGCCCCTCTGCTGAGGACCCTTCTGGAATGTTGCTTAGTTTTCTGACCACAGTTTTCCTAGCCCTAGCCCAGGTGCAAGGTGGGGTCTCCCTGCCCCTTGTCCAGACCACTCCCTGACGTCATCCCACGCCACTGGCTCCTACCCCTCTTCTCTCCTTGGGGCTGTCACTGGCCACCCCTGGCCACTCCCTTCACTCCCAGGCCTCTGGGGGAGGCTGGGCTTACTTCCCTTCCTGGCCATGGGGGTGACCAAGTGCCGGGTGGGCGAGGCTCCCCGGTTTGCTGTCCCCAGTTGGAGTCCACTTCTTTTCTTTTTTTTTTGAGACGGTGTCTTGCTCTGTTGCCCAGGCTGGAGTGCAATGGCACGATCTTGGCTCACTGCAACCTCCGCCTCCCAGATTCAAGTGATTCTCCTGCCTCAGACTCCCGAGTAGCTGGGATTACAGGTGCACGCCAGCACTCCCGGCTAATTTTTGTATTTTTAGTAGACATGGGGATTCTTCATGTTGGCCAAGTTGGTTTTGAACTCCTGACCTCCGGTGATCCACCCACCTCAGCCTCCCAAAGTGCTGGGATTACAGGTATGAGCCAGTGCGTCCCCTCACCCCAGGTATTTCTCTATAGCAGTGTGAGGATGAGCTAATATAGAGATTGAGCTGCTTCAGTCAACCCCAGACAATGTAGGGAAATATGATTATTTTCCCTGCACAGAACAAATTCACTCTTCCTCCGAGGAGGCCTCTTGGATTTCTCCTGTCTTTGGGTTCCAGGTGGGGTTCTGTGGGTTGACCTTTGGCCCAGGCCAGCCACGGCATAGTCCACCTCCTGACCGAGGTCACTGTTTCGGGAATGGGCATGTGGCTCCAGCTGGTCTAGTTGTTGTCACTCCTGGCCCACCTTCTTCTGGAGTTTTGGAGAAGTGTTGGGCTCTCAGCTGGAGAATAGAGGACCACCAGGTCTTGCTGGTGGCATGCTTGCCCTTGCAGGCTGGAGCCGGCCTGAAAAAGACTTAACAAAGGAAGCCAAAGCTGGGAGCTGGGGAGAGCCAGCCTGCTGATCACACCAGGATCCAGGTATTCCTGATGCAGGATCACACCAGGATCCAGCCATGCCTGAGGCAGGATTACACCAGGATCCAGCCATACCTGATATAGGATTATACCAGGATCCAGCCATACCTGATGCAATCACACCAGGATCCAGCCATGCCTGACACAAGACTGTGCCATGGATATTTTAATTGTGGGTGCCATAACCTCTGAGAAGGAGAGTTCCTATAATGTTAGTTACATGGTTTCCATCTCTCAAAACTGCAGGATTCCTGGCTGATGGGGAACTGCTACCTGAGAGTGGGGTGTTGCATATGGCAAACTGGTGTGTGGCATTGGTCGGGTCTGTGTGGGGTGTGGAAGTGGCCAGTGGGCTTCTTCTCAGTGCCCAGCTGTGCCATCTGCAATGCTGGTGGGGAGGTGGCGAGTTGTGCAAGTTCTACTTTATGTAAACTCCGATGTTTTGCTCACACTGCGTGTGTCTGCTGAGGAAGGCCTGACATGCATTTGCTGGGACTGCTATTACAAAGCCACAGGCCAGGCGGCTTACACAACAGTCGTTGATTCTCCCACAGTCCTAGAGGCTGGAGGTCTGAGATCAAGGTTTCAGCAGGGCTGGATCCCCCTGAGGCCTCTCTCCTTGGCTTGCAGACTCTGCTGCCTTCTCCCTGTATCACAGGGAGAAGGTATTTTTGGTAGAGACAGTTTCACCATATTGGTCAGGCTAATCTCCTTGCGTGTGTGTCTGTGTCCTCATCTCCACTTCTTATAAGGACATCAGTTGATATGGTTTGGCTGTGTCCCCACGCAAACCTCATCTTGAATTGTAGTTCCCATGAGGAGGAACCCGGTGGGAGGTAACTGAGTCATGGGCATGGTTACCCTCATGCTGTTCTCGTGATGTGAGTGAGTACTCATGTGATGTGATGGTTTTATGAGGGGCATCCCCCTTTGCGTGGCATTCACTTCTCTCGCCTGCCACCATGTAAGACGTGCCTGTTTTGTTTTCCACCACGATTGTAAGTTTCCTGAGTCCTCCCTAGCCATGCAGAACTGTGAGTCAATCAGACCTCCTTTATAAATTACTGTATTCATAGCAGCATGAAAACCGACTAATATACCAGCCATGTGGAATTAGGGTCTACCTTAATATCCTCATTTTAACTTAACCACCTCCTTAAAGAATGTAGGGGGTCCCATCCAACATAATCAGTATTCTAGGAGCTGAATTACCTGAAAATGGGATTAACTGATCTGTGCAGAGAGATCCCTTCCACCAGGAATTAGCAATTCAAGGAGGTTGAGAGTTGTTGTAGTTAGTTCCTGCTACTATAACAAAATACTTTAGATCTGGTTACTTATGATGAGTAGAAATTTCTTTTTTTTTTTGAGACAGAATCTGGCTCTGTCACTCAGGCTGGAGTGCAGTGGCTCGATCTCGCCTCACTGCAACCTCCACCTCCTGGGTTCAAGCAATTCTCCTGCCTCAGAATCCCGAGTAGCTGGGATTACAGGCACACGCCACTAATTTTTTTGTATTTTTAGAAGAGACTGGGTTTTACCGTGTTAGCCAAGATGGTCTCCATCTCCTGACCTCATGATCCGCCTACCTTAGCCTCCCAAAGTGCTGGGATTACAGGCGTGAGCCACCATGCCCGGCCTGAGTAGAAATTTATTTCTAAGCAAGAGGATTGCTTGAGCCCAGGACTTTAAGTTCAGCCTGGGCAACATACCAAGACCCATCTCTACAAAAAAATAAAAAAAATAGCAAGGTGTGGTGGCTTGCACCTGTAGTCCCAACTACTCAGGAGGCTGAGGCAGGGGGATCACTGGAGCCCAGGAGTTCAAGGCTGCAGTGAACTATGATTGTGCCACTGCACTCCAGCTTAGGCAACATAGTGCGACCCTGTCTCAAAAAAAAAAAAAAAAAAAGGAAAAGAAAGAAAAAAAAAATTATTTCTCTCAGTTCTGGAGGCTGGGAAGTCCAAGATCAAGGTGCCAGCACACTTGATATCTCCCCGCCTTGGCTTCATAGAGGTGCCTCTTCCTATGTCCTCACATGGCTGAAGGGCAAAAGGGGCTGGCTAGTTTCCCAGACCCCTTTCATAAGGGCACTAATCACCTCCTAAAGTCCTCACCTCTTAGTACTATCACATTGGTGACTAAGTTTCAACATATGAATTTTGAAGGGACACGTACACTCAAACTGTAGCAAGAGTCAAGTGACCTAAGCTTGTAGGCAGCGATAGATGTCCCGCTCCAAGCTGAAGTCCCGGCAAGCGGGGGTCCTGCCAGCCAACCTGAGAAAGTCCCTCCAGCGCACACTTCCTGCCTGAGAAGCTGGATGGCATCCCAACTGTGAGAGCCATCTGTCCCCTCAGCTGTGACCCGGGGATGGGGGCAGAGCAGATGAGCCCTGCTGGGGAAACAGAAATCAAGACCTAAAGGAACACTTGGACTCACAAACACAAAATGAGCGGATTTTATCAGTGAGCAGCAGAAACAAACAACAGCTCAGCCCAGAATGTGGGAGGCAGCCGCACGTGGCTACCACGCTAGGGTGGATTTTGAACTGTTTCTGTGGAATGAAAGCGACCGTTTGCTGCTATTCCAGCTTGTGTTGATAATTACATTGACGCAGCGAGATGTCCTGATTTTCCTACCTCTTTTTTTTTCTGTTGCGTTATGATTTAATCTAATTGCACAAAAATTTGAAGTTACAACTCCTCCCATTTTCTAAGAGGAAGGCTATACATGTCTCCATATTCAATTCTGCACTGTTACATTTGAATCCTGTTGTGAACTTTACGTCATGATGGGTCGGCTTAGAATTCCCATGCAACACCTCAAATTATAAAATGGAAGCAATTTTTAGAACTGTGGGAAGTTCTCATGCTAAAGACACAAGCAATTTTTAATGGGCAACTTACCTCTTTTTTTTTAGACCTAGTCTTCCTCTCTTTTGCCCAGGCTGGAGGGCAGTGGTGCGACCTCGGCTCACTGCAGCCTTTGCCTCCCAGGTTCAAGCAATTCTCCTGTCTCACCCTTCCAAGTAGCTGGGACTGCAGGCACACACCACCGTGTCTGGCTAATTTTTGTATTTTTAGTAGAGACAAGGTTTCACCATATTGGTCAGGCTGGTCTTGAACTCCTAACCTCAGGTGATCCACTCACCTCCGCCTCCCAAAGTGCTGGGATTACAGGCGTGAGCCACCGGACCCAGCCTTACCTGCCTCTCTTATCAGTCCCTCCCATGGCTGTCCCAGCAGTAAGTACCCCTATAGTCACATTCTTTGACATTTCTCAGGAGGATTAAGTTCAGTTCCCTACAGTGTCCCTCCCCTCCATTCCCCCTGGAATATTGCACAACTGACAGAGCCAGGTTGCAGACTAGGAAGAGCTTGGAGGGGGCATCATGGCCCTGCTGCCAGTGTAAGGACTGTGACTTTGCAAGGCCTTGGCTTTGATTTTGGGAGTTGACGGAACACACATATTCCATGAGACAACCATGCTTTTAAGAGAGGTGGAGGCCAGCCAAATCCCAAACCTGCCTCAGCCTCCCAAAGTGCTGGGATTATAGGCATGAGCCACCGTGCCTGGCCTGAGTAGAAATTTCTTTCTAGGCAAGAGGACTGCTTGAGTCCAGGGTTTTAAGTTCAGCCTGGGCAACATACCAAGACCCCATCTCTACAAAAAAGCTTCCTTAAAAGGAGGGTTTTCAGGAAGGGGTTCCAGCCAATGTCCGTGATGTCCCACTTGCTAAAACAAGCCCCAGTGTGGTCCGGTGGGGGATTGTGACCTCACTTCTGGCTTTAGGTGAGTTTAACGTGCTCCAGACTTGGACAGCCAGCCCGTTCCACCCTGCTGGTTCCATGATTCGCTTTGGGAAAAGTACACCCATCTCTAGTCCAAGAAAAGTTGATTGTGATTTATCCAGCAAGAGTCAGTCCTGGGAGTTTCCTGGGAAGGACTGTGGAGAAGGAACTCTCCTCCTTCTGGAGCCACGGAGCTGGTAGAGCTAAAGTCTTCACAGTGGGAACACATTAGGTCAACAAAGGGAGAGCGCCTGCCTGAGAAAAAGGTCGCAGCGGAGAGCAGAGCTGACGGAGAGTGCGAAATAGTTTCCTGATGACACCGTTGGATCACCTGGACCGACCCATGCCTGAAGCCATGATATTTTCCAGCTTTTCGTCACTAAAGCCAATGCATTCCTTTCCCTTTGATCCAGTTTGACTTCAGTTTCATTCACTTGCTGCCCAACACATCTCCACTTATGCAGTTATCCAGGTGACAATAATATGCATCTGCATTCCTTGGTTGAGACAGCTATAATCAGCCCTGTCTGACTAAAGGAAAAAATAAAAAGAAAGACATCCATTGGAAGCCTGTGAAGGAGCTGCTGAATTGACTGGTGCCTAAAGAACACGCTGGAGAACAGGAGCTACTCGGAGAACAGGAGCTACTCATGGGCCAGGCATGGCCGCAGGCGCCATGTTGGTTAGGTCTGATTTCTTTCACTGTCATAATTTCCTCGGTTATAATGTTTGCAAAGGTGGCTTCAGTCAGAAGGAGCTGGACCCAGCGGTCGAGGAGCGGCCAGAGGAATTTGATTCCAGGACTGGTTCTGCCACCCGGCAGCTGTCGCTGTCTAACGGAGACAATCTTCCCACCTACCTCAGGGAGTGACCTGAAGGTTAAATCAGACCATGATGTTCTGTCTCATGTGCACGGATGAGGGAGGGGAGGCCTCAGGTCATGATGACTGGCCATTGTGCCCCAAAGACTGGACAGAAAGTGAAAGCTCAGACATTCACCTGGTGTCCACAACAGAGACAGGCACATAACAGGGGTCTGAGAAACGTTTATTCCGTAGATGAATAAGTTACCTTAATAGCCTGCTAATTTCAGAGCATCAGTTCCTAGACAGTGTCACAGATGGCGAACTCGAAGAGTTAGGGAAAAAGAAAACAGCGTGAATTTGCATCGTGGGACAATGCTGTGGCGTACTGATTGTGCTTTGCTTTTCCTGCAGTCCTTTTCTGCCCCTTTCTTTCCTCTCTTGCAAACAAGGCAGGAGCTGCTCTGGTGGAGACAGTGAGAACTTGCTCACACTGCCTCTCCTGCTCCACCAGGGTGCATGGCTGGACTACATTTCCCAGACTCCTTTGTGGTATGGGTCACATGACTGAACTCTGGCCAATGGAATGCTTCATGGTAGAGGCCCGCCATGTTTAATCTCCCCTCTCTCCTCCCATCCTCTGGCTGAATGAGAGGCCATGAGGACCTGGCAGAGGGCAGGGCCGTAAGGTAGAAGTGAGGTAGGAGGTGGACCTGGACTCCAGGGGCAGAGTTTGGACTCTTGGCCAGATTGAAGACTAGCTGAAACAGGGAAGAAGGGAAAGCACCTGAGCTTAAGACACACCCACCAGTGCCCTGTCAGTTTACCATTGCCATGGCAACACGTGGAAGTTACCACCCCTTTTCCATGACTACTGTCTGATGACCTAGAAGTTTCTACATAATCTACCCCTTAACTTGCATGTGATTAAAAGTGGGTATAGGCCAGGTGTGGTGGCTCACACCTGTAACCTCAGCACTTTGGGAGGCTGAGACAGGTGGATTGCTTAAGCCCAGGAGTTCAAGATCAGCCTGGGCAACATAGCCTCTCATTCAGCCAGAGAATGGGAGGAGAGAGGGGAGATTAAACATGGCGGGCCTCTACCATGAAGCATACCTCCTCTCTATGAAAAATACAAAAATTAGCTGGGTGTGATGGTGTGCGCCTTTTGTCCCAGCTACTAGGGAGACTTAGGTGGGAGGATACCTGACTTCAGGAGGCAGAAGTTGCAGTGAGCTGAGATGGCACCACTGCACTCTAGTCTGGGCAACAGAGTAAGACTCTGTATCAAAAAAAAAAAAAATGTGGGTAGAAATGTGAGTGCTGCATGGCCTCTGGGCTGCTGCTCTGGGCACACTGCCTCACTGCCTATGGGGTGGCATGCTCTCCAGGGAACAGCACTCTGCTGCTGTGCACCACCACTCAATGACAGTTTCTGTCTAACATCACTGGCTTGAGACATTGATCACCACCTGTGGAGGTCTGTCCTGCAGACCCTGACTCAGCGATGGATGGATACAGGCACTCACACACACCAGAATACAGTGGACCGATTGGGCTAGGGATGGTTGTCAGCTGCTCTCAGAGGGCGATTGCAGCTAATTGACCACCACTCCTTGTCCTTCCTTGCATTTATTCAGCATAGATTTAATAACAGAGGTTCTCAGTCAACACACTTGTAGATAATTAGCATGGTTAAAAGAGTGATTTTATGAATGATAAGAGGTTTTGGTTCCAGGGCCCGGAACAAGCACCATTAATGAGTAATTCCCTTTTGGCCACCCTGAGAGGATCATCAGCACAAAGTCTCCATGAGGAAACAAATCAGAGTAGGGACAAAGGAATGTAGGGTAAATAGATTTAACTGGAGAAGCTTTCATTATCCTAATCTTCACCTTATGACCTAATGCTCTAACGTAGGAGCTGGCTGCCTTCAGCCTGTTCCGTAAGTTAATAAAAACCATTCAGCCTTCCAGAAGGTTAGAGACTATAATCTTATAACCTTCCCCTAGTATTTCCCTTAATATTTTGCCAGCTACCCAAAGTGAATCCCGACACTGGCTCACCCTTCAATTTCTTCCTGGGCAAAGCCTAGAACCCTCCTGGCTAAGCCCCAGTTTTGGGGCTCGCCTGTCCTATGTCATCAGGAGCCCGGGTCTCTGAGTGACAGAAGGGAGCAGAGCTTCCCATCGACCTACATTGGTCTATGGCATGAGCAAGAAAACTTTCATGATGCTAAGCCATGAGATTTGAGAACTCTTTCTTATGGCAGTTAGCCAGTGGAGGTGATGGAGGCGGCAGATAAATTTAGGACTCTGGAAGCAAAAATCAGGTGACCTGACAAAGGATGCCACAAGAAGTAGATGACCACAAGGACGGAGGGGACAACGTCCAGTCTGTGGGAGGCCATGACTGAGAGGCAACTCCTGGAATGAGGAGTGTGGAGCCTGGAGTTGACTGGGCCCTCGCCAGACCGACCACACCCAAGTCTCTGCCAAGAGTCCTACTGGGGGCTCCAGAGAAAGGAGAAGTTCCATGATAGAAAATAAAGAACTTGGTACCGTTTGCCTCCTGACACCGGAGTCTGCAGAGCTCATGCATGTGGTGTTCATCTCTGTTAAACAAGCCATCTGGAAGCCACCTATTTCCAAACCAAACCAAGCTGTGCTTGTTGGGCTGATCAAGCTGTTCTTGTCAGGAATTCCTTTCTGGAATCACTTTTGATTGTTTAGAACATGTGTTCTTCATCCAGTTCCCTGCGGCAGCCCACAGGAGCCTCAGGAGGAGGGCAGGGTGGGGTTGATTGTTCCCATTACACAGCTGGGGAAGGAGACCCTGCCAAGGGGAATGCCTGGCCTTAGGGAACCCAGAAGGCAGAGGGGAAGCCCCCGTTTCCTCATTCCCAGAGCCAAGCCCTGTCCCCCATCAGTGAGTGGGTGGGAGGACCCCCATCCTCCCTTACTCTGGTTCCCACTTGGGACCCCACGTGGCTGAAACTTGGGGTGGGATTGGGGAAATCGGGACTCAAGAAAACTTGTTTCAGCGAAGGGTTGAACTATCAGACAGTGTGGACTCTGCTACTGGAGTGCTATGGTTATTCACAAGGAAATCTCCAGCACTCTCGTGTGGCCAAAGGGCTGGCTGCTCCTGGTTGGATCCAGAGTTTGTGGGACTTAAAATTTATACAGGATTTGGGGCCTTTTTAAAGGGGGAAGAAAAGAAGGAAGGAAATTTACAAGTACAAAATTAGGTATGAAAATGAATAATTATTTAGAATGAGAAAGTAAATGCAACATTGTTTTTAAGCAAGGTGACAGATAACACAAACTTCATAAAATATAAAAATCCTTTAATGTTTTTAATAATTAGCTGTTTAATTAACCTTTCTAGTATTTGTCCTACATTTTTGGCTGTATACTGTCACTTGGCTCTTCACTGATCAATTTTGTACATTTTCTATGGAGAAAAGAGAAAGATAACTGTGTTTTTTCCTCATTGATTGGATTTATTTTAAGTGATTGATAGCTGGATATATAAAACATGCACCTTCACACGGAGACATTTTTCCCATTTGTATTCCTGCTGTAGCATTTTAGATACAAAAACTGAGTGTCTGATAAAAATGGTACTTTGCACATTTCCCAGAGAAAAGAGGTATGGTATGTGTTCTGATTCCACACGCTGCATGAGCAAGCAGCTTGCTAACAGGTGAGACCTGTTCTGAGCAGGCACCCATCAGAACAGAACCCCCAACTTGGAATTGTCCATCTGGGGATCGGAGGATTTTTCTTTAAGCTAGTTTCCGATTCTGTACATTTCTTTTTTTTTTTTTTTTGAGATGGAGTCTTGTTCCGTCACCCAGACTGGAGTACAGTGGCGTGATCTCGGCTCATTGCAACCTCCGCCTCCCAGGTTCAAGCTATTCTCTTGCCTCAGCCTCCCAAGTAGCTGGGACTACAGGCGTGCCCCACTACGCCTGGCTAATTTTTTTGTATTTTTAGTAGAGATAGGATTTCACCATGTTGGCCAGGCTGGTCTTGATCTTCTGACCTCGTGATCCGTCTGCCTTGGCCTCCCAAAGTGCTGGGATTACAGTCATAAGCCACCATGCCTGCTCCAATTCTGTACATTTAAAACCTTATTTCTTCTGTTACCCATTCTCCCGCATACTTCCTTTGTCTGGTCATTTTTTCATGCAGTGCTTTCCACGATGCCCGGGAGCTGGCACAGCAGGCGGTGGGAACATTCCTGAGGGCCATTCCTACCCTGGGATGCTGGCAATTGTCTAACCACACACAGAAGTGATCGGAAACCACATACATGGACATCACTAAGCCCAAACCGCAGGGAACCCCTAACTCCTCTTCCGCTCAGCCCCATCCCCCAAATACCTGTAGGGGCACCAGTGCCACCTGACCTAAAGTGGAGTGTGATGGAGGAACCGGAGTAGGAGGTGTAACAGACGTATCAGAAGTGTTTTGTTGTTGTCGTTTTGGTGACGGAGTCTTGCTCTGTCTCCAGGCTGGACTGCAGTGGCGAGCTCTTGGCTCACTGCAACCTGTGCCACCCAAGTTCAAGCGATTCCCCTGCCTCAGCCTCCCGAGTAGCTGGGTACTACAGGCATGCACCACCACACCAGGCTAATTTTTTTTTTTTTTTGTATTTTAGTAGAGATGAGATTTCACCATGTTGGCCAGGATGGTCTCGAACTCCTGACCTTGTGATCCGCCCACCTTGGCCTCCCAAAGTGCTGGGATTACAGGTGTGAGCCACTGCGCCCAGCCCACTTTGTAGGTTTTATCGAAACATAAATTGTGTGAACAATTTCTAGGGCTCTTCCCTTGCAAATGAGGTGCCCTGTGGTAGCCACTGACTGCTAAGGAGCGAGATGGTCCTCGACCCAACCGTTGGCTTTAGACTGGGCCACTTTGTTGCTGCCAAGGTTGGAGAAGGGTCATGGAGCATGGGGTTTGTAGTCAGAAGAGACAGGTTAGATCTTCAAGGGGACAAAACATGGACCCCTTGACCTCTAGGGCTATAAAGCACTGTACAGGCATCAGTTACTCTTACTGGCCAAATAAGTACTTATTAAGTGTGTCTGGCATGCAAGGCCAGTGCTGGTACCAAGCGCTCTGCTAGATGCCGGAATGACTGATAAACAGCTGCCACCTTGCCTCGCATAACCTCTCCAGGACACACAGACCTGGAGGTCTGAGGCCTAGATGGGACAGTGGGTGACCCAGGAAAAGAAAGCACTCGGAGGTCATTTCTCCTTCTGGGAGGGCTGCAGAGCCCCCAGCCCAGGGCAATGAATGCCCGGGAGAGCCCAGGAAGGGGAGTCCTGTCCAGATGTATAGTCTCCGCGTCCCCAGGAATGCCATTGCCCGCCACGGCACAGAACCGCAGGCTGCGGGAGTTGATTCCAGGGGTGTGTTTGACAGCTTACTGGTGAGCTGTACTCTCCTGTCTCAGGATCTGACCTGTGCCCTGGCTGGCTCGAAGTCCCCATCTTTTGGGAGGAGACTGAGAATTGCTTTGGAAAGATGCCAAGAGAAAGAACAAGATGATTTTCAGCTTCTGACCTGGAAAACAGGATTTCACAGCCAGATGCCAGGCTTGCAGGCCAGGCTGTGCTCTGCAGACAGGATCCTTCCACTTCCTGTCTTTCCTCCTCCCTCACCTCTTTAAGTCCAGGACTGGCTCTGCAGGGACCTGCTGTCGTGCACCCCCTCCACACAAGCCCTGAGCCTCGAGGCTGGATGCTGGGTGGGAGGAAAGGGCTGTGATGTGTGGAGAGTGCTAGAAACATCCATGCCTTGTTCTGGCCCAGGGGATAGTGGGAAGGAAAGGGGGAGGAAGGAGAGTGGAACGGCTGATGTGTGTCCCGGATGTTCCCTCTTTGGGCTTTTGGGCAATGTGAGGGGGCCCTGGGAGGGGCAGCCAGTCAGGTACAAGACTCTGGCTCTGGGGGACACTACCTGGCAGGCTGCCCTCCACCACCTGGGGCACTGTCCCATCAGCGTCTGCTGGAGTGACCACCAGTGAAGCCAGGCCAAGGCTCTTCCCTTCCCACTGCAGCCTGGAGGAAAGCGAACAGCCCTTCCCTGGGTGCGAGGGGTGACAGGGCAAGGCAACCTCATCGCAAACGCCAGGGGTCAAGGGCTGGCCAGGGGTCAAGGGCTGGCCAGGGGTCAGGGGGACGGTGGGGCAGAGTCTCAGGGCCCACAGCCACCAAGATCTGGGCCAGCGACAGTGACACCGTTTACTTGGAGACTACAGGCACGCCTGGGGAAAGGGGTATGGGGGCATCACCTCGGTGGCCAGTTGGTGCCACCCAAGGACCAGCATAGGGCCACGAGATCACCCGAGGTCACCCACCTCCTAGACAAAGGTGCTGTCTTAGGCAGAGAAGGTGGTTGGCGGGAAGAGCTTTCATATTCAAAGGAAATGCCTGTTATCAACCCACAGATAACCAGCTGAAAGCAGGGTGGGGCTAAAAGCTATTTCCCCCCAGCCAGATGATCTGCTACAAACAAACAAACTGCATCTTAACTTCCAGCAGGGTCGCATGGTGAGATCCAGGACACAGGTGGTGTGGGGGGCTTTGACAGGCAAGGAAGTGACCCCACATGCAGCTGCAGAGTCCTTGGGGCTCCCCCAAGCAGGCTGGCCCGGCACTTGGCAGGAACGGGGTTGGGAGGCAGCTCAGGGCTCAGGAATCTCCAGGGCATGGGCTGGCACAGATGGGAAGCGCCTGTGGGCGGCTCTCAAGCCCCCATCTCGTTGGTGGCCATGGTGGGCGTCTGCCCACTTTCCAGCTCGGGCTCCTCACGAAGCGCCCGCTGGAGCACAGTCCCCAGGGACCCCTGCAGCCTGTGGCTCCTCTGGCTGCCCACCAGGAAGTAGATGATGGGGTTGGTGCTGCTGCTCACGGACGAGGAGAAGCGTGACAAGCCGAAGGCCAGGAACGTAGTCTTGGGTGGCAGCTGCAACCAGAACAGCAGAAACCAGTAGATGCCCAGGGGCAGGGAGCAGACGAGGAACACCAGGACAGAGGTCAGGGTCACCACAAACAGCCGAGTGGGCTGCCGCCGCCACTGCTGGGACCTCCTACGCACCCGGACGAAGAGGGTCAGGCTGGACAGAGTCATCAAGGGGGTAAAGACCCCCAGGATGAGGGATGCCTGGGCCACATCCATCCTGAAGCACCACTTTTCATTGGATAGCCAGAACTTGCTGCAGAAGGAAGAGGTCAACCCGTTCATCAGGAGACACAGCATCCAGAGCAGGGTGCACACCCAGGCTGACAGGTGGCGGGGCCTGTGACACTTGAACCAGATGGGGAAGAGGACGGACAGACAGCGCTGGGTGCTGATGGCCGTCAGCAGGCTCAGGCCCATGGTGTAGCCAAAGTAATTGAGTCTCTTCATCAGCTCGTGGATCTTGTTGACGGTGTTGGCCAGGGGCTGGGTTTCCAGGCTGAGCATGGAAGCTGTGCAGAAGAGGAAGAGGAAGTCAGCTGCTGCCAGGTTGAGGATATAGATGTAGAAGGGGGTCCTGCGCGTGCGAAAGCCCAGCAGCCAGATCACCACACCATTGCCTGCCATCCCGCACAGGCAGGTGAACATGGCCAGGGAGCTCACCACCAGGTATACCGTGTACGCCACGCCCCCTCGGAAATGGTTTAGGGCCGGCACCGCTGTCCTGCTGCTGTTCAAAGTCTGGTTCATCCCTATGAGAGGAAGATGCATCAGTGTGAAATTCTGTGTCGCTGGGACCATGGGGGATCCCTGGGAGCCCATCGAATTTCCAGCTTTGGAGCTCTCCCTGTAGATTCCTTATGTGACAGACCACGACCGGGAGGCTTACTTTTCGCCACTCCTGTGACTCACTCAGCCCAAGTCTGCCGCCAGGGTCACCTTTATAGCTACAAAGTTGTTATCAATGCCCTTTATCCGGTTAAAAAGTTCTCTTCTATCTTGATTTGAATTGTTTTTTAAATCATGGAGAGGTATTGACTTTTATCAAATGCTTTTTCTACATCTATTATAGAAAAAGCATTATCATCAATAGATGTAGAAAAAGTATTTGATAGAAGCATTTAATATCATTTTTTTCCTCCTGTAATGATCAAATCCTGTGGTGCTGCATGCCTGTAACCCCAGACACTTTAGGAGGCTTGCTTGAAGCCAGGAGTTTGAGACCAGCCTGGGCAATATAGCGAGATCCAATCTCTACAGTTTTTTTCTAAAATTAGCTGGGCGTGGTGGCACACACCTGTGGTCCCAGTTACTTGGGAGACTGAGGTGGGAGGATCACTTGAACCTGACACATTGAGGTTGTAGTGAGCCATGGGGTGCCACCACTGCACCCCAGCCTGGAAGACAGAGCAAGACCCTGTCTTTTAAAAAAAAAGTTAGACCTCAGGGGCAAAGAGTAGAATTAACTATAGACCTTCCTTTAAGACACACCGTGAGCATCAATCCGTTAAAAACCCTCCATTTATTCAAGGTTCCCACCCCATCCCATCTTAGCTGCCTTTTTCCTCCCGCCACTTGCATCCGTTCCAACCTGTTCCACCCAAGTCCTTTGACACCTCAATATCTTTCATAATGGAGTGGTTACCCATCGTGTTTTAAATGAACATAGATGTTGTGATTTTGAACTAATGATGGGTTTTTTATTTTTCACTTGATGATATGTTTGTAGGATATATCCAAGTGGCTGTATGTAAAAGTTGTGGTTTAAAATATCATCATGCACATTGATCTGTTATCCCTTCCTGTGGATCCCCAGCTTGCTTCAAAATTCCCATTATCATCAAAACACTGTGTTAAACAACCTCATGCATGTACCCACTGGACTTGACTCAGGATTTTTCTGGGATATATTCTGGGAGGAGGATTGCTGGGTCATAGAACACATGCACATTTAATTTCACTAAATGATGCCTGGTAATTCTTTTTCTGAATGGCTGCTTCAGGTTTCACCTCTACCAGCAGAATAGGAATGTTCATGTTTTCCCATGAATGTTCATATCACCAACACTTGGTGTTATTTGTTTTTCTAACTTTTGCCAATCTGATGGTTGTAAAGTGATATACTGTAGATGTTTTACTTGCAGTTCTCTGATTACAGTAAGTTTAAGCATCAATTCATATATCTGTTGGCCATTTGTAGTTCCCCTTTGTCAAATTGCTTGTTCATACCTGTTGCCCATTTTCCAATTGAGTTTCCTTTCTTTTCCTTCCTGATTTGCAGGAATTGTTTGTATTTCTAGGTATTAATGCCTTGCAGGGTTTAGACATTGCAGATTTTTTTTTGAGAACTCTCTGTTTTTTATGGCAACTTTATCTATTGTGAACTTTAGTTGGAAGACATCCTAAATTTTGGTATAGCCAACTCTTCAGAATTTTTTCCTCTGAAATTTTGTGCCTTTTAGATCTGAAAGTATTCTTCTCCCTGGATAAAAAATGTAGTCTTTTATATTTTCTTCTATTACTTTTATAGTTTTTCCCATTCAGATTTTTGGAATCTATTTTTTATGAGCTTGATTTTTCCTCCATATTACGGGGCAGATTTCCTAACACTATCTCCTAAACAGTCTGTCCTTTCCCTGTTGATTTATTAAATTCCCATTAACACATGGTGTCATATTTTTTTTTTATTATAACCATCCTAGTGGGTGTGTGAATTGGTATCTCATTGTGGTTTTGATTTGCATTTTCCTAATGACTAATGATGTTGAACATTTTTTCATATGCTTATCGGTCATTTGTATATCTTTGACGAAATATCTATTATGATCATTTTCTCCTTTAAAATTTGATTATTTGTCTTTTTATTGTTGAACTGTTAAAGTTTTTTAAAAATAAAAATTGTATATATTAGACTCTTATAAGATATAATTTGCAAATATTTTCTCCCACTCTGTCGGTTGCCTTTTCACTCTCTTGATAGTGCCCTTTGAGACACAAAAGTTTTTACTTTTGATGAAGCCCATTTAAAATTTTTCTTTTAAAATGTTAAAGATGCCATTCTGTGGTCTTTTGTCTTGCATAACTTCTGAAAAGAAGTTTGTAATAATTCTCATCCTTTTTCTCTCTCTCTCTCTCTCCTTTTTTTTTTTTGTTTTCTTTGAGACAGGGTCTGGTTTCTGGCACCCAGACTGGAATGCAGTGGCATGATTTCGACTCACTGCAATCTTCATCTCCTGGGCTCAAGCCATCCTCCTCAGCCTCCCACTGGGACTACAGGTGCATGCCACCATACTGGATAATTTTTGTATTTTTTGTAGAGATGGGATTTTGCCATGTTGCCCAGGCTGGTCTGAAACTCATGAGTTCAAGCAATACACCTACCTCACCCTCCCAAAGTGCTGGGATTAGAGGCATGAACCACTGTGCCTGGCCATCTCTGGCTGTTTTTTTTTTTTTTAAGCCAGGGTTTCACCATGTTGGTCAGGCTAGTCTTGAACTCCTGACTTCAGGTGATCCACCCGCCTTGGCCTCCAAAGTGCTTGGATTACAGGCGTGAGCCACCACGCCTGGCCTCTGGCTGTTTTTAAGTCTTCTTTTTATCTAATTGATTTTTTAAAGTGTAGATATGATAATCTTTTGTATAGTTTTTTTTTTTTTTTTTGGTGTTCATTATATTCATTGAGGTTCTTGGACCTGAGGGTTGATAATTTTTATTTTATAATTTCATTATGAATCTGGAAAATTTTGGCCATTTTCTTTAAATATTTTCTGTCCCCTTTCTTGGAATTTGTATTAGACACATGTTATATTGCTTGATATTGTCTCACAGATTACTAAAGCTCTGGGTTTTTTTTTTTTTAATCTATGCTTCATTTTAAATAGTTTCTATTGCCATGCTTTCAAGTTGTCTGATCTTTTCTTCTGCAGTGTGTAATCTTGTTCTTAATCCCATTCAGTTAATTTTTTTTTTTTGTTCCACACACCATGTTTTCAGCTCTAGAGGTTGCATTTGGTTCTTATCAGATTTTTCTTTTCATTGTGTTCATGTTTTCTTTGAAGTCTTTGAGCTTTTTCTTTTCTTTTTTTTTAGACAGAGTCTCATTCTGTTGCCCAAGCTGGAATGCAGTGGTGATCTTGGCTCACTGCAAACTCCGCCTCCTGGATTCAAGCAACTCTCTGCCTCAACCTCCTGAGTAGCTGGGATTGCAGGCATACACCACCATGCCCAGCTAATTTTTGTATTTTTAGTAGAGACGGGGTTTCACCATACTGGTCAGGCTGGTCTTGAACGCCTGACCTCATAATCCACCTGCCTTGGCCTTCCAAAGTGTTGGAATTACAGGCGTGAGCAACTGCACCCAGCCATATTTGAGCATTTTCTGACAGGCATTTAAAATTCCTTGCTTGCTAATTTTATCTCTGTCATTTCTTGGTCTCTTTCAATTTACTAATTTTACTCCTGGTTAGGGGTCCCATTTTTCTGCTTTGTCACATGTCTAGTAATACTTCCTTAGATACTGGACATTGTGAGTTTTACATTGTCGAATGTCTGAATTTTTAATTTTCTGTTAAACAGTGGTAGGCCTTCCTTTGGCAAACATTTTATTTACTTACAGATAAACTTGATCCTTTCAAGACTTGTTTTGAACTTTCTTAGAGCAGGTCTTGAGTAGCTATTAGTGACCTTTTTGGGCTTGCTACTGAATGCCCCAGGTGTCTAATGAAGTCACTCTACTTTAGCTTATCAGAACTTGAACCCATGCCAGCTCTGTGTGGACTCTGAGAATTGTTCAGCAGACAGATAATCAATAGTTACTCTTTGCCCAGTTTCAAAGAGTTAGTTTCATCGTGTGCACAGCTTAGTTTTCAGCCAAAGACTCAAAGGGAGCCCTATGTAGGCTTTTGGAGTTCTTTCCTTGAGTAGTTCACTTCTTTCTCTCTGGTGCTCCATCTCACAAATCCCAGCCACTGAATTCTCCCTGAGCTCCGACTCAGAGAGAGCACCGTGTTCTGCTTGGCTTCCCCCACCTCTGTGCCACCGTCCAGAAAGTAGCTGTAGGCAGAAAGCCAGGGTAATCATAGGACTTGCCTCTTATATTTCTCTTCTCTCGAGATCTCAGTCCTGGGCTGCCTCTTGTCCCATGTTTGCAAACAGTTGTTTCATACGTTTTCTCTAGTTTTCCAGTTGTTTACAGTGGTAGGGCTGGTCCAATGCCAGTTAATCCATGATGGCCAGAGGTAAAAGTGTCTGTATTATGTTTCCTGCTGATTACAGCTTGTGCAGAGGAGCACTGTCGATTCTGTAGTTTTTAACCAATCAGGCAAATGTCAGGATTTATTTTATCATGTCTGCCAGTTTATCTGTTGAGTATTTTTTATTCTCTATGCAACTATCCTTATATCTTTACCTTTTTTTTTCATGTCTTATAGCATGGCCCAGAACAGCTAGTACCATGCTGAACAGTGCCTGGAATCAGGTACACTTTGTGGGTAATACCCCCTAGGGATACCGAGGAAGGAGAACTGTCCAGACCCCAGGCACAATTAGTGCCTGAAGAATATCTTATAGTGTTATTACTCAGCTATTTCCTTTATATAATCCTTTATATGTAATCATATATTAGTTTATAGAATTAGTGCCTGAAGTATAACTTACTGCTTGCTATATCTAGCTTATATATATAATCATACTTAGTTCCATTTAATCTTTCTATATAATTACATAGGTATTATAGTCAGAGCTGTACTGACACATTTAGTGCTGATTTATA